>JAANDH010001220.1:1903-72872 GCA_011799765.1 Nymphaea thermarum
CAATTAAGAAGTTGACTGCGGACTGACTCAAACTCGTCACGCAAACCACCAAGAAAGATAAAAGTCCGATCTGTCCATTCTTTTTCCCAATATAGTGCCTGATCCGAAGCATCCTTCCAGTCATCATTCGTATGATAGTCAAGTTCTTCCCATTTGGTTTTGAGGGCAGCATAGAAGGAAGCAACTGACGACTCCCCCTATCTGAGAGCATAAATACTGCGTTTGATTTGATAAGTATACAAAACACGTTTCTTACGGCCATACATGCGAGCAAGAATAGTCCACATCTCATATGCAGTAGATTTACGAAGAATCAAGGGCTGAATATCAGCAGAAACAGAACTAATAAGCCAAACTTTGACCTGACTATCTTCCAATGTCCAAGTGGCCCATTGGGGATCATTCTTCGCGGGTGTAGGCTTTTCTCCAGTAATATATTGTAGGCGGCCTCTACTAGTAATCCCGATTTCTAGGGCAGCAGACCACGAGAGGTAGTTGTCCTTGTTCAGCCGGATAGAAGTAACATGTACGGGGACGTTCTCACTCTTGAGATTGCTGCCCGTGCCCTGGACATCAGCAACGGCAGGAAGTATGGCGTCGGCCATTGCGAAAAAACACAGAAAGGGCAGTGGAGGAAACAGAGAAGACGACGACGAAAATCCCTAGGCGGCGACGCGGATCCCGTGGCAGCGATGGCACGGATCCCGAGGCGGCAACACAAAACCCTAGGCGACACGGCACAAATCCCGAGGCAACGATGGCACGGATCCCGAGGCAGCGAGATCACGACGAAAATCACCAATAGATCGCATACGGCGGCTCTGATACCATGTAGAAACACAAACCACAAGAATAGAGCAAGGAACAAACACACGATGTACGTGGAAAAAACCTCAGAACGAGGAAAAAAACTACGGGAAGCTCTAACCTAGGGGCACACCGCAACCCTAGGAGAGAGAAAATTCTTATTCACTTAACTTCAACAATAACACGTAAGTGAGAATATATAGGGGAGAGAGGAGATGGCGCCTAGGGTACCGAGCTGCCCTCGGTACCCGCGCCCCAGAAGAACCGGGTCCAGAAATAGACCCGGTTCATATTACAACGTATTTCAACAATTAGGAAGCAAGGAACGGAGCTTGGGTGCTGAAGGGTGACCAAGCCAGAGGTGCCACTGGAAGACTATAGACTCTGAGGTTGAAGAGGTAGCAGCTAGACCCATAGGGGTCGACAGAATGTAAACGCCCCCTTTCTCATAGCCGCCACCAATCGTCTTCCCAGTTTGTAAGTCCTGAAATGAGCATGAACCAGGGTCAAAAATAGTACGACAGTGTAAATCTGTAGTCAACTGTTTAACCGACAGTAAGTGAGATGGAAATTCAGGAGCATATAAAACATGTGGAATAGTCATAGACTCAGAGAGTTTCACATCTCCATAACCCAATATGGGTGACAGTCTACCATCTGCAATTTTTACATGACGTGGCTGGAGAAATTTATGCAGAGTAGTAAAGGACTCAGGTCTACTGCAGAAGTGTCTCGATGCTCCTGAATCAATAATCCACGAAGTACCTGAGTCAGACGCGGAATGACCTGCTGAGAAGGCTCGATCAGTCACTGCTGTAGAAGCTGAAGCTTGTGAGGCTTTGTGTGCCAAAAATTGCTCGTACTCAGCTTTGTCAATGCTAACTGTCTCTGAAGCTATACTAGGTGAAGATTCCTCCAATGTAGGAGTGGCAATCTGTGTCGAACCCATAGACAAATAAGTAGGACTCTTGCCCTGTTTGGTGACCATATTTCTTCCCTGTGACAAAGAGGATGGGCGACCATGTTTATCCCAACAACGATCCTCTAAGTGACCAATCTTTCCATAGTAAGTGCATTGGAACCTCCCACGGCCTCCAGTTCCACGACCCATACCTCTTCCTCTGGCACTATAGGTGGAACCATGACTACGACCACCTCCCACAGCAAGGGCAGATGCAGGTGTCACACCAGTAGGTTGAGACAGGCTAATAGCAAGACGACTAATTCTGTTGTATGCATCAGAGAGATCTGGAATTTCACTTCCAGTGAGCATCTGATCTTTAGCTGTCGCATACTCAGGAGAGAGACCAGCAAGAAACTTTGCAACCATAGTAGGTTCAAAGTGAGACTTATAAAACGATTTGCAAGGAGGGCGCAAAAATTTCAGACGTTCATAAGTAGCTTTCACAGTTGCAAAGTATTGAGATAAATCTTGATTTCCCTGTCGGAGGTTGTGTAACTCTTCTTCAACTTGAAGGATTTTACTCACATTCTTATCTTGAGAATATGTCTGTCTAGGAAGTCTCACATCTCTTTTGCAGTAGTATAGTACGTAATAGTAGACGCAATTTGAGGTTGGACACTGTTCATCATCCACGACATAACCATACTGTCGTCCTCTTCCCAGGTTATGTATTTCCCGGTCTTGTTAATAGGCTCATCCTCTTCAATTATGTGTTTCTTTCCATGCCCTTTTACTGATAACATAAAGGATCTGGACCACAGTTCATAGTTGTGTCCATCTAATTTAACTGTAGATCCATAGGAGAAGGGATTTCCGCCTCCTTTATGATTATTACCACCTTCTGAATTTTGGTTAGCAGCCATAATAAATCACGTCAAGAATGAGAAGACCAAGACCCCTTCACGCAGACTTCAGGAAAAAAAATCCGTATATCAACTCTCTACTTATGCAGCAACTTCAAGAGGACAACAGGAATAACACATAATAAAGAAACATGCACACGTTCCTTTCACATCCCCACATAGCAAATAAAGAAGTTTGCCGAAGTCACACCAGAGATGGACAGAGAAAAAAAATTTGCTGAAAATCGTGACTTGCAGAAAATAGCCTGCTGAAAAAGAATACGCCAGACACTAACAGCCCAACAATCCACTCAAGTATTCTCAACGGAGTCCATCACAGCCAAAAAAAAAATTATTCCACACCTCCATGTGAAAACCTTCCATGAACAGCACAAGAAAAAAAATTGTTCCACACAAGCCATGTGAGGATTTGATCGCGCCTTCCACATAGGCGAGATCAGATCCTCCTCCAGGTAGTAAGAAGTATGAGGAAAGTTAGGGATTACGCCAGGAAAAGTCTGAAATACAGGACACGATCACGAAGGCAGCCTCTCGACGAAGACGCTCGTAGGTTGAGACGAGTCGGTCACGCCAGATCACGCAAGCAGCTTGATACGATGACGCCAGCAGCTTGAGATGAGTCGGTCACGCGAGAAGTTTTCAACCTCGCTCTGATACCATGTTGAATAATAGAGGAGAACGAGAGAGAGAGAGAGAGAGAGAGAGGGTGAGAGAGAGAGAGAGGCGGCAAATACTCGTTAATTCAATCTCGTGCTCTAATCTCTTCTTAAAGGGAGATTAGGGCACGACAGGACCAACTACAAAAGATGTACACATAAAGTACTAAAAAGACATAAAGGAACCCTAACTTTTAAATATTTGAAAACCTACCACACTTAATTAAAATGTTCTATTTTCAACAATTTTCAACATCGTTCACATCTTCATCCTCTTCAAGCACATCATCATCCATCCAATCATAGAGAAAAGCATAGTCTTCATTTTGGTTTCATTTTTCTCAAGTCATGTTCACTTTCAAGAAAGACTACATTTTTTAGAAACATAAACTTTATCCTTTCCAAATCGTAATGTCTATATCCATTTTGGGTTCCGTAATACCCAATGAAAGCACATTTGATTTTTAGAAATAGTTTTTCATCATTATTATTCAAAATATAACATTTTCAACCAAAAACTTTTAATCCATTATAAGTTGGGTTCTAGGAGAGATGTTGTCTAAAAGTTTAGAAGGCAATCTATTTATCAGATACTGGGAGGTAGAGCGACTTCAGGCCAAAAGTTTTTGGAAACATTTTTAGAAATAAAAAGAACTTTTGTGGTTTCAATTATGTAACGGTGTTTCCTTTTGGCAATACCATTTTGTTTGAAAAAGATCTTTGGCGTATAATACCTTTTTCATTTAAAAATCCTTGAATTCATTTGCAACAAATTCTCATACGGAGTCACTCCTAAACATCTCTCCTTTTGTGCCAAATTGGGTCTCAGCCATATTAAAAAAGTTCTTGAAATAGAGAAGAACTTATGCTCAAGAAAGTATATCCAAACATAACGAGAGAAATCATCAACAAATATCACATAATATGAAAGTCCTCCTTGGACATTATAGGAGTCAATACCCATACACCTGAATGCACCAAATCCAATGGATTTTGCAAAATAAAGTTTATATTATCAAAAGGTACACATTTCATGTTTGCTCTAATACAATCATTCACAAGCCAATCTTTCATTATAAAACTACATCAAAAGAATAATACATGATATTTTTCCAATACTTGGAGTGTCATACTCTTTGGTGCTAAAGATGTCCATCAATTTCTTGACAATATCACAAGAAGGTTTGGAGAGATCCAAAAACTCCACATAATAGGGGTCACCTCTTCTAGAGTTTACCACAATCATCTTCTTGGAAGCACGGTCCTATATAAAACACTTTTCTTGTGAGAAAACTATATCACATCCATGATCTGCAATTTGAGAAATAGATAAATTTAAATTTAGTTTACGAATGCATCTAACTTTTGGTACTTTTAAAATCTTAAAGTCAAAACTTTGATTGATATTTTGATGCAGTGTGGTTTAGAGATAGATCAAATCCAGTTAAGCTTTAGATTTGGTTTTATTTGGGCATTGATGTTATTTTGTGTTTGGACCATTATATTTAGTGGACCCGAGATCTAATTCGGATGTAAGTTTAGGCCTCTAAAAAAGGTCTCTTTTCTTTTGTTTAGGTTAATTGATGATCAGAAAAACTTTAATTTCTTTTGTTATTGAATTCCCTCGCTTTTTCCATGCTTTTCATTTTCATTCTTTGCTTTCTGGTGTTTTTCTTGCAGTGATGAGAGTGAGGAGCTCTAATCATTAGATTGGCATCAGAGCCCACGTTGCCGAATCAACTTTCATAATGCCTGGAATCTACAGTTGATTTGTCAGATTTTCCCTACATATTTCATGATTTTCATCAGACCACTACCGGATGGCTCCTAATTTATCGTTGTTGCCATAGCAGCTCTACCAGCCATTGGAAATCACCAAGTACCCAATGCAACCTCCACCCACCACTGGAAAATGACACCGTTCCACCCACCTCCATCATCGACAGCCACCACTGCCACCCTTGACAGCAATCATAGGGACGGTGCTTGCAGTGTTATTATATTCCTTTGTTAAGCTCAAGACAACCAAAAAATTCCATAGTTTGATTTTGTAGACATCTCCTGCAATTGTTAATGGGATTTGAAAATTTGTTACAATAGTCCAAAACAGGATATTGTGGTGTATAACTTCAAAAATGATCAATAGAGGATTAATCTGCAACTAGTTAGAGAAAATGACTTCTTGTGGTAGATATTGTAGTTGGCAATTTGGTAGATCATGAAATCAATGTGTTTGTTTATAGAAAAGGAGCAAACTAAGATGCCTTGAGCAATTATGCCAGATTCATGCCGTAGTGTAAATTAGAGAATCATATAGTCAACCACTAACCTTATCTGAAAGTTTATAGATAAGAACTTTGGTTATAACATATAATTCATGGACTATAGTCTATAACCAGTGAAGAACAAGAAACAATACACAGATGTGATTCCTGAATTTGAAGATCTAAAGTGAAATTCACCTAGCGATATTTCATCATGTTACTCATAGGCTCATTCCAATCAGATCACATGTGACATCTAACTTTAGTATTTTTCAGAAAATCAAGCATTAACATAAAGCAACCAGCACTGCATACACAAGACCGATTACAAGAAGGACGTATATAATGCACAAACCAAAGCCACACAAGAAATTGGGGACCATGCCATTACCAGGTGAAACTAGATTATTATATGTAAGGATTGCCATTAACAAGTGAAAACTAGACACCATATGAAAGCTTCACGGCAATTCTCTGTTATTTTTATGGGAGTGACTTTGATTTTTTAGATACAAAAGCAGGAATAAATGAGATAGCAGATTCGAAAATTAAATTCAAATTAGGAATAATTTGTTGATCGTTACTATTAGGAAAGAAATTCCATGCATGATCTACCAAGTTCTTGTTAAGAGGATGAGTTCCTAAGAAATCCTGCCACTAGAGATGCCTCAACCTATGATTGGTAGATGTGCACAACAGCAAGAGAAATTGTTCTCAAGAAAAAGGCAAGATAGACCTGGCCTCCAATTATTCATCTCCTCATTACAGGTTTTCTTCCTCATCGTATGTATCAATGTCACAAGGAATATAACCAACAAATTTCATATCGCTGATCAGGCAATTAAGCATCTTATATATGTCCTCAGATCTTGGGTGAGCATGGTCACCAACAAGAAATGCATGTAACTGGTTTCTCACTTCTATCCAGCTACATCCAGGCTCCTTCTTAAGCCTGTTCTGCTTCATCATCTGTCTCATATTGGAGACCTCCATCCACATGCCTGCCTCTGCATAAACATTTGACAACAAAATGTAGATAGCTGAGTCATATGGGTCCAGTTTCAGTATGGATTTGGCAGCTATTTCTGCAACCTCCACATTGGCACAATCTCGGCATGCACAGAGCAGAGTTCTCCATATGACAGCATCAGCTTCAAATGGCATCTTTTTGATAAGTGCCATGGCATCACAAATTTTCCCAGATCTACCATATATATCAACCATGCAAGCATAGTGCTCGATCTGTGGGTTTAGTCCATATTGGTTGCTCATCAATTGGAAATAATGTGCCCCATCATCAAATAAACCCACATATGCACAAGCCCGAAGAACTGCAACAAAGGTTGCATGGTTTGGCTGCACCTTCTCTTGTTGCATAAGTTTAAAGATAGCCAATGCCTCTGCTCCAAGACCATGCTGAGCATATCCATTTATCATAGCATTCCAAGAAACATGATCCTTGTTTGACATTTTCCTGAACATCTGCAAGGAATCATGCATGCAGCCACACTTTGAATACATGTCCACAAGAGTGCTAGATATAAAGAGGTCTCCCCGTAAGTCTTCCTTTATAATCTGACAATGGATTTGCCTTCCTAGACTTATGCTAGCTAAGTTTGCACAAGCATCAAGGACTGTCGCATATGTAAAATGATCTGGCTTCAATCCTGCTTCCAACATTTTATAGAAGAAGGTGAGAGCTTCTTCGCTCTGTTTCTGCTGTGAAAATCCAGATACTATTGCATTCCAGGACACCAACGACTGCTTACCAATTCGTTCATGAATTATATGTGCATCCTTAACAGAACCACATTTGCAGTACATGTCAATGAGTGCGCCACAGACAAATAAGTCAGAACCCAGTGCAGATTTGACAATGCAGCTGTGTATCTCCATTCCCAGATTCAAAGAACTCAAAGTAGCACAAGACTTCATAACACTGCCATATGTAAATTCATCCGGCTCCATTGACCACCTTCGCATCTCATTGAAGTACAACAGTGTCTTGTAATGAAGCCCATTCTGCTCATGTGCTGAAACTATTGCATTCCATGAAACAGAATCTTTTCTCTCCATTCTGTTAAAAACATCACAGGCTGCATTTATAAATCCACATTTTGCATACATATCCAGGAGGGCATTGGCCACACAGATATCTGACTGGTATCTTGTTTTAACTACAAGGGCATGAACTTGTAGACCCTGAGAAAGGCATCCAGCTCCCGCACATGCACTTAAAACACCCGATAAGGTGATTTCATCCACACCAATTATTGAACTCTGCATTTTAGAAAACAATCTTAATGCTTCAAACGCTTGACTGTTTCGCACATGACCAATAATAATAGAATTCCAGGACTGTAAAGTATGTTCGGGCAACAAAACAAATACTTGTCTAGCATAATCCAACCTACCACATTTTGCATACATATCAATGATAGAAGTTCCTACAACTACATCCAAGTCAAAATTAGCTTTCAATGCATGCCCATGAGCTGCAGAGCCCGATTGCAGAGCTCTCGCACAAGCACAACACCTAAAAATGCTTGCATAAGTAGATTGGCTTACTCCAACTCCAGCTCGTTGCATCTCTATAAACAGTTCCAAACCATGCCACGATTGATCATTTTGAGCATAACCAGCAATCATAGCACTCCATGAAACCCAATTCTTTTCCGGCATCTCATGAAATACCTGATATGCAGCTCCCAGTTCCCTGCATTTTGCATACATATCAACAAGAGCACTACCACTGAACACATCTGAACCAAAACCCATCTTCAAGGAAAGACAATGAACACAAATTCCCCACACAATCCCATCCAAACTTGCACATGCTTTAAAAATAATTGCAAATGATATACGGTCTGGCTCAATACCTGCTTGCCTCATCTGACTGAAGAGATCTATCGACACCCAACAGTCCCCATTGTGCAGATATCCAGCGATCATAGAGTTCCAGGAGATGACGTCTCTATCGGACATCGATTGAAAGACCGCATTTGCAACGTCCATCAAGCCAGACTGTGCATAGCCGGCAAGGAGAGTGTTCCACGAAATGAGGTCACGTTCAGGCATTCTGTTGAACACTTGGCACGCATATGCCAAGTTTGATGTTTTAATATACATGCTAATCAAGCAATTGTAGACGAAGATGGTGGGATTGAAACCTGACGTGATCATGTGCGCGTGGGCCTGCTTCCCTGCTTCCGCTGCCTGTTGGCTTGTGATTTCTTGAAGCAAATGAGAGTACGTCTTCTGGCGAACTGAGAGAGAAGGAAGAGATGCAGAGAAGAAGGAAACTGGGACTCGTCGTCGGAATGGAAGACGAGGAAGAATCGTAGAGTAGAGGAACACTGTCATTACCATTATTCATGGCACCAGGGTATATATTTTTCCTTTACAAAAATAAAATACTGCCACGAAAGTTTACGAGCAACCGTCCACGCCGAACAGATCCTATCGGCCTTGTTTCACGGTCCTTCGACTTTGATATGCACCCGGTTTGGATCTCCTATCTTCATCGCGGACATGGATCCCGACAATAAGAATCCTAGACATCGGGCCGGAGCGGGACCCATTTTAACGGCCCTGGGCCCGAGCAGGGCGGGCCCGGCTCGGTTTAGCCCGGCCCGGTTCAGCCAGGCCCAGCCCAGGTCAAGTTTATACAGAAATATATATAATAAAAAAATTTAAAAACATTTATCGGGCCCTTTATAGATATTAAAAAAAACACACACATAAATACTAAGCTCCACAAATATATGTACTATAATTATATAAACAATGGTTTAGCCAAGGTGGGACTCACATGGGCCTTGGCTCCACTCAAAAAATTAAACAAAAAAAAAGTTACATGTAAATTTTTAAAAAATTTATTTATTCTATATAAAAATCTTAAAAAAAGAGATTTCTGCCTTAGTCAAATTTAAAAACTTTAATTTGATCCCTCCATAAAAAATCCACTCTGTCCCTACTGCAAAGATGTCATCAGCTAAAAAAAATGCAAAAAGATCCGAGCCTTGTCATCTCTTGAAGTCCCCTTATCTCTGGAAACATTCTATAATAAGTGAACTAGGGCAGGAAAAAGGTGCGGGTCGCCGGTTCCCTTACAGAATGCTTCAAGAGTGGAATAGGTAGAGACAGAAAGAGAGCGTGAGAGGAGGCTGCACCCAGGTTATAGTGTTATTCCTCTAGATTTAAACATTTTGAAGGCACCTTTTCATAGAACACTATGCAGGACTATCTCATGTTGGACAATTTTTGAAACCTCAACATTTTTGTGCTCTCTCTCCCCTTAACGGCATCCTTTCCTCAGCAGTACTCCGGTCCACAGTAGCCTTTCGATTTCATAGTTATCATCACTCATCAGAAAGTCATCATTGCAGGACTTAGCATCTCCTCCCAGAACTTTTTCAGTGTTAAGACCTACATTTTCCTCTACCTTTTCTTGTTGTGCCCCTTTCCAAGTTTGGCAGCGGGACTCCTTGCTTTGGCGGGTTTACATGAATTTTTTCTGGATCTTGGTATCTAGACTTGTACTTTTTCTGATGAGCATCTCCTTCTAGAGCTTAGTATTTACATAGATCTACTTGCTTGGTTTGAAGTCCAAGGCTATAAAATAAAATGCTTGGTCCTGCACCTGAGAAGGCATCGCATCCTGTTTGAGCATCTCCTCCTGGTTAACACCCTAACTGAGCCAGACAGAATGCTTCAAGAGAAGAGGAGGCAGAGAGAGAAAAAGAGAGTGAAAGGATTGAAAGACCATCTTTCTTATTGTTAAAATTAGGAATCATCAGAAGATAACTTTAGTCTTCCTAATATACTATTAGACAAAAGGTGCTCATTAATATAATTTATATAAGCGAACCGAGGCCTTTTTCAGGTGGTATCAGAATCCAAGTACGATTCTGAGTTTGTAAGTACGTTTGCTTATTAATGAAAGTTGTGTTTGTTTAAATTGTTCTTTTTGCTTACAGTTTATAAGCGAAAAATGGAAAGTCTCTTTTCCCAGAAGCATGCATGCCTTCATAGTTCATACACCTATACAACCCGTTGTCATGAATCTAAATCTTATACTGAAAAGATTCTGGCCCTAGCCAGGGTTCGTGCGTTGGAACTATGGGTTATGCTTGAGAATCCCGTATAACATAGTCTGTCGATGAAACCAAAAGGCTATTATGGAATGGAGTACCGGCAGAGGCAAGGAAACCATTAAGGGGAAAGAAAGTACACAATCGGTGAGATTTCAAAAATTATCCAACATGCGCATAGTGTTTGATGAAAATGTGCCTTAAAAAGAATGTTTAAATCCAGGAAAATAACACTATAACCAGGTTTATGTTTTAAGTTATTCATTCTCATAACCTATGTGTCTTCGGTTCGTGTTCTTATGAAAAAGAAGTTTTCAGTTTAAGGCAAAAACTCGTATGCTGAATGTGTGACTGTATGGTTAAATACACTTAACTATGGGAGCTAAAGAGGGACAAGTATCAAGTAGGCTCGATACATTGATACTAGTTCATTTGAAATATAGAACATTTAGTACACTTAGTATACATTCTTCATATAGTTCACAAATGGTTTAACTTATGAAACATAAATTAGAATACTTAAACTTAGAGTAATATTAAAAGTCAAAAGGTTAAAAACAAATTAATTTAGTCATGACTTTTATTTTAAGAATGGTAAGCATCTACTACATAGTGAAAATAGTGAGAACATGCACCGACAGCTAAATATTTGACATACCTTAGTATAGCTTTAGCAGAAAACTTAGAACATGATAGTATTTTAATACCAGTAGGATTGGATTTAAAAGAAAAAAGAAATCTTAAGATTAGGACAAAGTTAGTAGAAGTAGGCAGGATTGCTGAAGATGAATATTTATACATAGATGTCATCGGAAACATAAGAGTGAATATTGGGAGTAAATAACTAGAACAAAGTGATTTATAAGGCAACACAAATGAAGATGAAACAATTGAGACGGTAGCATTCCTATAAACTTTATGGAAGCAGAATCATCCACCAGTACACCACTAAACCCTTCCACTAGTACATATGGACCAGGACAACCTCCCAAGACTGCATTTATGGACTATGAGGGAGAAAGAAATAAGTATAAACATAAAGGAAAATATATGCCATTAGAAACAGTAGATAAGAAAAATTCATAGAAGATAGGAGAATATTAAATGTTAGTGCTCATGAACCCCAATTGTTACCCTCAGTCATAGAAATTGGTCTCAACAAGTAGGTAGGAAATGGGACGAAATGGAAAAATGAGCCTAGACAACAGAAGAAATGTATAGTTGGGCAAAGAATTTTTAGGAGAAGTTGCTAGAGCTGCATGAGAAGCATATAAAAAATAACACCCAATAGAGTTACAAAGGGATTTAGCATTAGGAGAAAATATTTACAATTTTATGAATAAACTTAGTTACTCTTCTTGGGATATCAACATAACATGGGATGGTATAAACAACAAGATTCAATTAAAAAACTAGAAAAACTCCAAAGTAAAGACTGGATATATATATATATATATATATATATATATATATATATATATATATATATATATATATATATATATATATATATATATATATATATATATATATATATATATATATATATATATATATAACCATTTTTAAAAGACTTCTATTACTAAAGTACATTAGCAGGATGTTTCTTTAATAAGGAAATAGGTGATTTTTTTTTAAATTACCTGACCTCATAGGTACAGAAATATATAAAAAAGATCATGAAAAGCAAAAAATTCCCCAGTTAGTTAATATAAAAATGATAATCCAATTTATAATAGCAGAGATGGCAAAGCAGTGTACGGAAATAGCAAGCTAAACAGTTGAAAGGGGACTATAGGTTTTGTAAACAAATTTATACACCACAAAGGTATGACGATAGTCCAAAGAAATATAAGAAAAATAAACCATATAAGAAAGATAAATATAAGAAGACATATAAAAAGAAATATTATCTTAGAGACTCCAATGCTAGAAAACCATATCTTGACAGAAAGAAACATGTTAGGAAATATAATACACAAGTTAATGTGTCTGTGCTTCAATATAATGAACTAATAGAATCAAACAGAAAAAGCTACGAAGGATTCCAAAAAAATATAGTGAAATTAGAAGATTTACAATACATGTTAGACAATCTGGTAGAAATAGAATGTGAACATGAGTGGAAACATACAGCAGGTAGCAGTGACCACCCACATATATACTGTTTCCTAGTATAGAATTTCGATGTCAGTGCAAAATATGCATGATAAAAGCTTGTAATGATTGCCTAAAAGAAAAACACCCACATATATACTGTTTCCTAGTATAGAATTACGATGTCAGTGCAAACTATGCATGATAAAAGCTTGTAATTATTGCCTAAAAGAAACACAAATAAACCTGCCTATAGAACATAAAATAGATACAAACAATAATACTGTAAAAAAAGAAAAAGAATTTTTGCAATTGAAAACAGAATGGATGACTTGGAAAAAAGAATGACCGTGATAGAATTAGGAAATTTAAGACTTGGTGATAAAGGAAAAAAGCCAACTGAAAAAGGTGAAATAATAATAAACGAATTTAATCCTCCTAGAATAGAATATACAAGTAAAAACGAAAGAAAAATAAAAAAAAAAAGCTTTATAAAATATAAAATGTACATTGAAAATAGAAGATTGAACAATTGAAATAAATGGATTAATAGACACAAGTTGTAGTAATACCATTTTATATAAAACACTAGTACCGTCAAAATATCATAAACAAATAGATAGCAACCACCATTTGATAGCCGAACAAATGGACAAAATATTATTTAAATAGGCTAAAAAATATGTAAATATAAGATAGCATTTTAGAACCTTAGAAGTAAAACATACCAGCTAAAAGCCAGATCTCAAAATATATCTCATATATGGGACTCCAAAACATTAGATTTATCATAGGACTAAACTTTATTCTTAAAAGTAACTATGGATGCACCATTACAAACTTAGGCCTTTATTTCTTGAACAATGTCCAACTACCCTGGACATTAGAGTCGCTAGAAAATATGGTGAAAGTAGAAGTAGACCTGGGGCATCGGGCCAGGTACTTGACTGGTACCCAATACCCGACCTGATTGGGCCCGAAAAAACATGCTTGGGCAAACTTGATAACTTATCAAGCTGGCCTAGGTTCGGCCCGATGGGGCCTGATTCGATCTGATATCTTTTTAATAATATTTTTATTTTAATAACAAATATTTTACTATTAAAAACACATTTTATATTAATTTTTTTATTATTTAAAAATAATTTTTATTTTAAACAGACGATGACACCCTAAATTTTCAAATCAAACAAATAGGACCATATAAATACCAAGCTTAACAATTCTGCAAAGATGCCAACAACAAAAGAATGCAAAAAAATTAGAAACACACAAGAGAATGGTCCGTGTAGTTTTCTAAGAGATTGCAAGGAAAACACAAAACTAATATAGGAAGAAGGAATGAACTTAGAAGACAAATTGGTAAGTGTATAAAAATATGCAATAAATTAGAGACAAAATGTATAGAGACAGATGATCTGATTAAGATACTAGAAAAATAAAAAATTTAGGAAAATTGCCAACGAAAAATTGAGACGAAAATATAGTAGAATGTAAATTAAAAATAAAAGATCTAGGATTTACTATTTCTAATAAAAAGATTGAATCCACCAACAAAAATATAGAATAATTTGAAATGCATATTGGTGACATGTTAAAATTAGGAATAATCAGAAGAAGTACAAGTCCTCTTAGGAGTCCAACATTCATAGTAAATAAGCAGCTGAACAAGCTAGAGGAAAATCTAAAATTGTTATAGACTGCCAATGGGTAAATGACAACACTGGAAATGATGCTTATGATACTCTTGATAAAACAAAATTAATAAAGAGTATACAACATAGTAAAATCTTTAAATCAGGATTTTGGCAAATTGAAATGCACAAAGATAGTATAGAATGTACTGCATTCACATCCCCCGTGGAATGTTTTGAATGGTTAGTCATGCTTTTTGGACTAAAAAATGCCCCAACAATATTTCAGAGAAACATGGATGGCAAATATAGAAATTTTGCATGTCTTTACATAGATGATATTTTAGTACACAGTAAAACTAAAGAAGAAGACGTGGGTCATCTAAAAATGGTATGAGGAGAATTCATATAAAATGGAATGGTAATAAGTAGTAAAAGAGCATAGTTTTTAAGAAACAATATAGAAGATCGAAGATTATAAATTGGAGATGGAAGAATTAAACTACAAAACCCCAGGAATTTTTGTATTTTATATTATCCACCTCAAATTTAACTTGATTGAATTTTTATAAAAGCTTACATAATTAATTATTTCCAATATACTACTGTAGTTGACATATTGCTTTGATCTAGCCTTTATAAAAATATATGCACTTTTTTTTTGCTCGAGTGTGCAATTTGATATATATGATATATCATTAGTAATAGGACAACTTAACATCGAAAAAAATAGTGAAATCAACTGAGGCAATAGTCTCTGGCCGACCTTTTTTTTTTATCATTCTATTACAAAATTTGAGGATTTGCTTGCATGAATTTATAGTGCCATCATTAAGCTAGCATATAATAATTTTCAACCACCATCAAATTAGAGCTCCATAACTATGGCTCAGTGAAACAAACCATCTATAGAATAATATGAATTGAGTGAGAAAGAAAGTAGCACACAGGTACTAGCATGGCAGAGTTAATGTCAAATTTAAAACAAAAAATTACTGCAGTTATTATTCTAACAATATATAACATAAGAACTAATCAATAAAATGGTCCTTAATATAGCAAATCAATATTTTTTGTGCATACGATATAGTTATTGAATATGAATTTGCAATTACCACCATTTGCATTAGTAATTCAAACAATTAAAATCAAAGACTTCCATTGATTTAGTCTTCGTTATCATTCACAAAACCAAACTTCAAAATAATGCATTATGTGCAACATTGATCAATACTATTTCTATCACAGTAGATAACATCATAATAGCACGAGATCAACATGTGCATTATTCAAACAATCTCCAACAAGAACAATGATTGATGCTATCAAGCTCGCATCTCTATGTTGAGTCCACAAACAAAATATGGTTCTTATTAACAAAATGAACCCATTTGGATATATCTACAAGTTTTCAAATTACAGATCTCTTCCACAAACAAAGCATGGTGCAACAAGTATCAGACCTACAAAACAATATGGTTCCCAAAATTTTGATGTCCATTGCTCTCACACATTATGTCTCCATGTGACTTACAAAACAATGTAACAAATCATAATCACAATAGCTGATGAAACTGGGAGTTACTAGCATATAAAGCGTGTACAAGAAAAATGAAAAGGCTCAACTAGATAATGATGAATGGACTAAAGATGAATAATCTAACTATGTTGGCTACAAATTTCATATGTATATAAAAGTAATGGAAATTAACACTCTTTAAAAGAGAGTAGCTTCGAGCATGCAAACTTGGTTCCCTTTAACAAAATGAACCCATTTGGATATTTCTATCTTGTGAAAACATGATAACAAGTTTAGAAATTAAAGATCTCTTCCACAAATGTGCAACAAGTATGAGACCTACAAAACAATGTGACAAATCACAATCACAATAACTAATAATTATATCATATTATTTCAAAAATGTAAAAAACACAATAGACATACTAAAACCTAATTAGAAGATCAACTTGAACCATTTTAATGATATATATTCGCTTGATTCATTCTCAACCTAAAAGAAATAGATATAGACAATTAACAAATGATTTATAAAATATTTAATGAATACAATGTCTTCAAGATATACTTCTTTTTCTTGACACTTCATGCATTGAATCACCATCATTCTTTACCCAATCATCCAAACAGACGAAAGCTTCAACTGTTTTTTGTCTCAATGAACTGTGACTATTATTAAGAATTTGACCTCCTGTACTAAAAGGTTTTTCTAGAGCAACAAAAGTTATTGCAATTGACAATAGATCACATGCCATTTGTGAAAGAATTTGATACTTGTATTCCTCATCCTTCCATCGTTGCAAATATTAAAAGAATCATCATTATCATGATCATCATGCTTAAATCAATCCATCATCTAAATATGTGCCTATCTCAGATTTGGTGACCTGAGAAACAACATTCTTAACTTTACCTAAGAACTTAAAAAATAGTTTTCTTCCATGTCAACCTTGACTAGTGGTGGAATTGACAACAGATCATGTGCCATTTGTGAAGGAATTTGATACTTGTATTTATCATTCTTTCAACATTACAAAATATTAAAAGAATCATCATCATCATTATCATCATGTTTAATCAATCCATCATCTAAATATGTGCCTATCTCGGATTTGGTGACCTGAAAAACAACATTCTTAACTTTACCTAAGAACTTAAAAAATAGCTTTCTTCCACAGTGTGGTGTGACTAGTGGAGGAATTATTTGATTTGGTAGAAGTGTTAGCATGCACTTCATTTCTTTGAACATA
Organism: Nymphaea thermarum; assembly: GCA_011799765.1. Taxonomy (NCBI): domain Eukaryota; kingdom Viridiplantae; phylum Streptophyta; class Magnoliopsida; order Nymphaeales; family Nymphaeaceae; genus Nymphaea; species Nymphaea thermarum. The sequence goes on from JAANDH010001220.1 coordinate 19,051, forward strand.
AGTTTCATAAACATCTTGCAAAGATTGTTTTACCATTTGTATTTTTTCTTCCTTTTCTTCTCTTGATTGACAAATTTTCGAAAAGACATATTCTAATAATGAGAGTTTTGTGTGTGGATCCAATGTGCATGCAATAGTCATTAACAAATTACAAGATTTCTAATATTTAAAATATTTCTTTTATTTTCATTGTCATTGCCTTCATAAATCTCTCTTTATTTTCAACTTTTTCCTATTATATTTCTTGAAGTCTCCAAATTTCAAGAAAAAACAAGTGCGTTGTTGCATAAGATGACCTAGAAAATAAGGTGGAGACATAATGAAAAACTTGAAGAAAATCACATATCACTGCTCTTTTTTTCCAATCCTTAGGTCCAAACAACCATATAACGCCTGGGTCTTCCATGCTATATCTTGAAAAAACATCTTTATATGTAAGAGTTGTTTCCAGCATAAAATAAGTCAAATTCCATCGAGTGGATACATCTAACACTAACTTTTTTATAGTTAAAATTTTCAACTCTCTAGCTACAGCTGCAAACCCATTGAGTCTTGAAGATGAAACTGTGATATACTTTACTACATCTCTAATGCTAATGATTTCATCTTTAATCGCACTCAACCCATCTTGTACCATCAGATTCAAAATATGTGCACAACATCGCACATGAAAAAATTTACCCCCATAATATAAGTTAATGTCACTTTTTTCCAAGTTTTCTTTTAATTTTTTAACAAGAACATCATTTGATGAAGCATTGTCAACTGTAATAGATATTATTTTCTTTTTAATCTTTCAATTTGCAAGACGTTTAGCAATTACATTTGTTAATACAAACCCAGTATGAAGTAGCTCAACTTCAGTAAAGTTGATAATATGTTGTTGCATATTCTACTCTTTATCAATGAAATACACTGCTAATGTCATATATCTAAGTTTTTTATTCAATGTCCACATATTTCTAGTCAAAGAAATCTTATCAACACCCTTCAAAACTTCTTTCTTTTTTGTTTTTATCTTCATACAAAGTTATTACATCTCTCCTAACTGTCATTCTTGAAACTGGCACCCACTTAGGAAAACCAAACCTAAAAAGAAATCTAAACCAACAATGATCCACTATACAAAAAGTGTGCTCTCCGGTTATCACTAATTTTGCGATTATCTTTCTTATTGATTGAGCATCAAAATTAGAACTCATTTCTATAATTTTCTTCGTAACATTGATTTGAAACTTAAATTTGATTGCTTTTGTTTAGCAAAATGTGTCAATCGTTTGTGCCTTTTCATTCATAATATAGATCCGCTTGTACTTACCATAAATAATGTACTATAATACTTACATTTCTCTTTTTTCATATCATTTGTCATCAAAATCATTTCACATTGTAGAAGTCTTTGCTTTTGATCTTTTTTGCGCTATTTACAAGTGCTTCATGAGCATCTATTGAAACTCCTTCATTTTCAATGTCTTGCAAATCTATAAGAGTTTCATTAGAGAAATGTATTCCAATTGGGACATCGGTTCAGCTTTGTCTTGAATCATATAATTGCTTGCCCTTCTCAATGATATTTCTTTCTAAATTTGTTATTATTTAAACAAGTAGGTTTTCTTCCTTCAGCTCAAGCTATTCTCTTATATGAATATGAAATTTTTGTTAAACTAAGCAAAAAATAGATGACAAAGAAACCTATGGCTTCAAACCAAACCAACTTTTAACACGAAGTAGGAAGCTATTACATAACATGACTGGCCAAAATTATATATAGAATATGAGTGATTTTGACATGCAAAACTTGTATTACATCCTGACAATAGATGAAAAAGAAAAGGATAAGAGCATGCAAAAGGAATATGATATGCAATAGAATAATAAAGATTGTCTCAATCTCAAGATAAAAGAGCAAGCAAGAAGATGAAACACCCATGGTCATAGAAAGAGATGTCCACGCCCTAAACAACCAATACCAGCATATTGAGAAGGTAATTGGAATTGGGAATCCATAGGAACATAAGAACATTTTCATCTGTCAACTAAGCATCAACTCCAACAGGGACCCATTTAGAAAGAAGACAATGTTCAGATACTAGTCATAGAGAAAATCAATCTAAAAAAAATGGCTTAGGGATGGAACTCAATACCTGTGGTGGCCAAGATGCTAAAAGTGGCAGGTTCCCCCTCTCAATCAGATCTAGGTTGACGTCCAGTTCCTTCACCTTAACCGCATAATTATCTCATAATTATCTCTACCACCTGCAACCACCATCCCAAAAACAAATCACCCAAATAACAAAAAGAAGCAACGAGCCAATTGCCATCTTCCCAACTAATTACTCTCAACAAATTTATTGGGTTTTCTTGCATTTACTAAAGAAGATAATCTGACGGAATTGAGTCAAAGGCTTTATCAAGCCCTGTAAAATCTCATATTAAAAAAGAAATAATGCTATAGGAAGAATATCACAATTTACTTACACAGAAAGGAAATCGTGAGAATCAACAACTACATGAGGAAAGAGAAGAAGGAACATAACCCATGAATTGATATTTGTCTTTTCCTTTACTTATGATTCGAAACAAACATGTACTTACTGACTCACCGCCACAAAAGAGTTGTCGAAGTTCTACCGGGTCATCAGAATGGCGGAACCCGATGGTCTTCAACTCAATGTCTCAACGTGGTGTTGGTGGGCTGGAAACAAGGGGAGATCTAGAGAAGGTGGTGGCTTGAGGCATCAGACATCGCCTCACCTGAAACCATGAAGTGGAGTTATGAGGATTTCGTTTGGGGGTAAAACTTTTCGAAGTGAGAGAGAGAACAAAAGGGCAAAGGCAAAACTGAAAACACTAAAGTTTCCTGCTTGAGACAAAGGGTTTGGGAAACTGGTTTTTTAATTAAAAAACACAAGTTGGATATTTAAAAAATCATTGCACATCATTTTCAAGCAAGTCGAGCTTTAACAATTTGAGTTCAGTGAACTCGATTTCAACTTGATGAACGAGTCGACTCATGAACTCGAGCTCAACTCATTAAGCAAATGACTCGGCTCGAACTCGTTCATGAGTAAGCTTTAATGAGTCGTAGCACGACTCTTTGTTCACCCCTAAGCATAGATAAAAAAATTTTAGCAATGACTTATGGACTAAATAGTTTTAGACTGTTTCTATTAAACCAAAAGGAAATTTTTGTGAGAACATATTATGACACCATAGTAAACTTCTATGAAAATAAAAACTCAGAAAGGTTAGCCAGAGGTAGTGGGTGGTATTCATGGACACCCTATTAAATCAAAGTTGTAAGGTAAAAAAATCAAATACATAAGAGGAGAAGAAAATAAGGTAGTTGACATACTTAGCAGATATCTAAAAGATGAGTAGATATATAGAGATATATAAATTTGAGAAAAGAAGATTGAACAAGATAATAAGATATTTAGAACAATTTTGAAGAAGAATACAAGCTATAGATTTTAGCCTTTCCATGAGGATAAGGCAATTATGTGACCGACTATTATATACTACATTAAACATCCATGAAATGGTTACTGCTGTGAAAAGGACTGGAGCTCATATGCCATCATATTTAGATTCAACGCTCAAGTAAGGTAAAATAATAAGAAGTGTGGCCTCATTATTGTGAGAGCAACAATACAAAGACTTTCTTTCAAGGAAAGGATAAGCATCTATATGGTAGATTTAAATTTCTTGTAAGTAGCCATTAGCCACAGTGGCAAAGATAAAATGCATTTTTACCTAACAAACCCTTTTGTGCATAGAAAAATGACCCATCAAATCAACTCACTTTATCCAAGTAAATCTAGATCTGAACTTACCTATTTTCCCCTCTAGATCAAACCTAGCATTTAGAATACTCCGTGGCCTTATTCTAGACCTGCAATTCCAAATATTGGTTGACAATCTATGGCAAAAAAAAAGTTCCTTTTTTTTCAAAAGTCCTTATTCTTCTAGCAATTCATTTAAACATGAAAAAAATGATCCATAAACTAGAACCCTGCCAGAAATCAATCTAGAACATATGTCATTCCGACCCAAAAGTCTTTATGCCCATCTGGACCTAGAAAGAAAGTTCAAAGAATCACAAGCTGAAGTAGAATGCCGTTAAAAAAAAAATTATTAGGGAAGATGGATAAAGCCGAGATAAAAATTTTGAAAGAACAATAGCTAAAGAAAATGGAGTATTAGTGGGAACACAAAAATGAGAGCTTTTCTCTTGATATCTCAGTAGTCAAAGACTAGATATATAATATTGTTCTAAAAAAAAGAGAAAAGAGCAAGCTAATATGCAAGACTTGCTCCTAATGATGGTTATGGTTAAGAGTTCCCTAATGAGGAAACTAGATTGGGGTTTTGTATTATAAGATATCAAGAAGACCGTCACATAGACAACTCTTTCTGCAAGTGTACAAGACTTGCTCCTAATGATGGTTATGGTTAAGAGTTCCCTAATGAGGAAACTAGATTGGGGTTTTGTATTATAAGATATCAAGAAGACCGTCACATAGACAACTCTTTTTGCAAGTGTAATCAAGGTTTCTGTATATTTCAAGATAGCCTAAATTTCAAGACATGGCAAAACCAAGAACTTCAAGGTATCAAACTCACTCCTCATCAGCTAATAAATTAGGGATTCCATGATAAGAATTATAATAACAAAAGAAGAACATATTAAACAAGTAACATTCAACTGGCAGTTAGCATACATGTTACAGACATGTTTGCTTGAAATTGGGCAAAAGAAAATGGTTTGTAAATGTTGAAATAGAAGCAGTGCCACCTTCATACAAGTATCTTTGTGTTGCTAAACTGGAAATATTAATTAGGATATTTAATTATTCCCTCCCGGTTCAAACAAGAATTTCTATAGAAGTCTTGAGAGAACCTTTTCCAGACAGTGTAATGAAGAAAAAAAAGATGAAGAACATACACAATGTCCCGAAAATAAAAGGCAAGCTGGAATAAATTCTATCTTCTCATTTCAAAAGACAATGACTAGAATTTATGTCATGGAACACAACCAAGGTAAATAGCAAACCTATGCATTCTTTTTCAAGAAAATATTTGCATTAATCCAAGTTTGCATGAACGTTTTTGCCAAATCTTGGAAAATAGTAGAATTGGGAGACATAGAAAGTAACAAGACTGTACTTAGTACTAATTTAGGCTATGGAGGAAATGAAGATGATGAGTACAACTTCAACAAAATAGCCAAGACAAACACAAACAGCACAATGGAATAACAAGCTTAGACAAGAAAGAAGCTACAAAGTGTTTTAAACTTGTAGCCTACCATTTTTCAATTTTCAAAAATTTTGACCATTGTAAGTTATTGGTAAAACTTTTTATAGGTAAGGTACTACCCATATAAAATCAAGTATAATTCATTTGAGGAAGTGCGTGATAAACTTCTCTTTGGTAAAATCCATCAAGACAAATATGGTTTTACATTGTAAATTATTGTATGAAAATCCATCCTATAAAAACATTCTAGGTAAAGTATGGGTTCTACATTTGTAAATTTTTTTTGGTACAAAAATTTACCATATGAAAACTTCACAAGATAAAATTTGGATTAATACACTAAGGCAAATAATTCAAGGCACCTCTAAAAGAAGAATAAAGGCACCAACAAACAAAAGGAATATGCTTTTACCACTATATAACAAAAAGATTCCACTACTATTAGCACTGTTGTAGATAATGGTAGAAAAAGATGATATGATCCACAGAACTATAACTTTAACCAAACACACAACATTTGTCAATCATATTCGTAGAAAACTTTGTTGCCTTGTAGTTATGTGATAATGCTACTTGATCAAGGAAGTGATTCCGTTTTGTATTTTGTAATTATGCAACTTTGCTTTTCATCTTGTCAGGAAGGAATCATATTCCTTTTCCAAATTGTAGTTTGGTTTGAAGTTGGAACTTGGAAGGCTATAAAAGCTTTAGTACCACACCTGAGGAGGCATCGCACCCTCTTTGACCATCTCCTCTCAGTCTCCAACCTAACTCCTTCGTTCCTTTCACTTTCTCTTTCTCTCTATTCCTCTTCCTCGCTTCAAGCATCTTGCAAGTGAACCAATGCCTTTTTCAGTTGGAATCTGAAAGCTGTTGGATGCGATGCCAACAGCTTTTGCCTCAAATTTATAATGTTATTCCTGTGTTTCTAAAATTTCGACTCTCTAAACAAATCATTACCTCCTCAGGTGTTGGACTAACACTTTTACAGCTTTTGGATTTCAAGCCAAACAAATAGACATATATAAATACCAAGCTCTAGAAATAGATAGACGACTTGGAAAACTACACTAACAGATCAAAAAGGAGGAGATGCTTATCAGAAAAAGTATAAGGCAAATATTTTCAAAGATGAGTATGCTGTGTCTGATGAGAGATGAGAGCAAATAAATTTCCTCAAATAGAATACCAGGTTTGATGAGCGCGAAAAAAAAAACCATGGATAGAAAACTTGCCGTTGCCAGGTGAAAAACACAAATGTGAGAAACGCATAATATGTAGAAGAATACCAACTAAGTCCACAGATTGGTAAGTTATTCTCAAAAAAACTTGGAATAAACTGTGACAGTGGAATCAATAAAGGTTTGGGCCATCAACAAGCCACCAGCCAGCTTATCACACAAACCACTACTCAACCTTCGAATCAAATTATAATGGAAAAGCCTCTTCTTCTACAGAAACAGATGGAAGACATTAATGTGAATGTTAAATTCCAAAATTACGCTAGTTGAACTATTCGATCTCCCAAGTAATTCAATCCACTACCTAATCATCGGCCACTCTATATCCTCTCAAATTGATCAAAGAACTTGTGCAAAAAAAATTCTGTCCAATATGCATTTAACAAGCATTCAATGCTACTACACTTAGCTCAACCGATTAAGCAGCTGGGGGGTGGAAAAATTAATCGGCTTAACACACAATTTTCAGTCTTTTTTCTTCTAGTTTACTTAAAAGATTTTGCATGATTGAGTTTTCCTGTACGTGAGAGCAGATGAGGCAATAATGTCGTGAGAGTTCTTAATAGCAAGAAAACTCGGCAGCCAATTGGAGTATCTCCAATGTCTTTATGTGGTTCATGACAAAACCTTTTGAATATGTGCCGCTCCATCTGAAAATCTCAATTCTTGGTGCCAAAATGGACGTGGTCTGTGAGCATCATATGGATGCACGCCTCCCGCAAGGACGCTGAACTTGAAACCAGCATTGTTGCTGAAGGTGGGAGGCAGGAAAAAAGAGAGATAGGGAGGAACAAGAAAACATGTCCTTAGCTGAGAATGAGTCTGCTTGTCTTATCGTTCTTCTGTAGTAGTCCTTAGTTCCCTCCCTCAAACGGCCTCTCCATTCCATAGCTATATGGTCTTGCAGATTGAACAATCTCAGGTGGCCTCTTCGTTCAATGGCCATGACCTCACCGTGATTACAAGTTTCCGACGATCAGTAGAGCAGTGATTTATGATTTAGGAAGTCATTGCCACGGCATTGTTGTCAACCCCTAGCCATGGTTCTAAAGCTTGTTCAAAGTAAACGTTAGATCACTGATTTCTAAATCCGCAGAGATGGTATTTCTACATCGACAAAGTTGTAGTGCTGAATCTGTGACTTTCCAATCTTTTGACGGCAATAGAATCGATAGGCAAGTTTTAAATCAAACATGACTCTATCAGAAGCAAATCACAATTGTTTTTCAAGTAAATCACTATGGCATGAGAAATGTAATTACTCTTTTGGGTCAACAGCTGTTGCTTGTTCATAGAGGAAATCACTATCAATAGGTGAAATTTGTTCCGCGGGCCAATCACCCTTTTATGCCTCAAAATAATTTATTGCACAGAAATTTCAAGGAAGTTCAAGAGAAAATTTCTAATTCGTCCTTCACACATTCCTGGTAGAATCGGGGTGTTCACTCTTCCGTGTTGCATCGATCTTTTATGATGTACTTTTTGTTGTAACGTCTGGAATGCCAGCTTCAAACCCCGGACACGGTTCTTTTATTTCTTCATAAAACATATTGGATTATTTGTCACACAGATTCAAATTCGTTTAACCAACTGTGTTCTATCTGTGGCACGTGTCCCCCTGTATTGCAACGGCCTAACCATCTGAGGTGGTTTCATGAGGAATACCAACATGAAATTTTCAAGTGTTCAGAATAGCCAATGTGCATTAGAAGAGTGCCTCCAGTTGTTCGGCCTTCAAATTTTGCCATCCTTTCTGCTTCCTCTTCAAAATACACAATTCATCCTGTAAACAATAATATTGTGTCTGATACACTACAGTGCTGAGTAAAATTCTTGCCAAGGCAAAAAAGAATTATGCAGATTCATGCCTTTCACTAGGATTAAGTTAAATTTTGATATATCAAAACGTCTAACATCTACAGCCTCCAGGAAGAATCACAATGGTTAATATTAAAACCCAATACCTGCACCTCACAATGGTTCAGATTAAAACCCAATACCTGCACCACATAAACCGCTGTTAGGTATTGCTTTGGGAAACCAAAGTACAGGAAGTTGATTTTCTCAAGCATGCAACGAATGGTTTCATGCACAGAAACGTGTGCACATGTATGTAAGTGTGGGTATGCATTCCTTGTAGAATGCCAATGCATCCACACATCTTATGTACCAAAAAAAACAGCCCACCGACCAAAACTCTAGGATTTCATGGTTAGCAATAAAATCTGAGAACATGACTCTAGGGCTCAACATGCTCCTTATCGTACTCTACCTGAAACTTTCATTGGTTTTTTCATGCAAAATGGCAGCTCCAATTTTGGCCGCCTTCTTGGCATCAACCTTCTCATGGGAATCAGCTGCATATCTTTGCTTTCAGCAACAACAACATCGGAGGTAAGAAAGACCTTTGCAACAGAAGCAGCATGCTCCAAACAGCACCGAACAACCTACGAGACATGAAAAGTCAACCATTGCTATCAGTTTAAAAAACATGCTTTCTCTCTCTCTCTGTTCTCTCTCTCTCTCTCTCTCTGCTCTCTCTCTCTTTCTTTCTCCCTCTCTCATATGTTGATGAATCAACATCCTACATCAAGGTTAAACACAAGTAGCAACCCTACATGCAACATGCATGTGGGATTTTTGTAGCAACATCTTTCTGAAACAGAAATAATGATATTCTGGTGTAGCTACTACACGATGCATAGCAATACCTTTGATGGATCGATAATTCCAGAAGAAATCAAATCCTCAAACTGGTCTTTTGCAGCATTATAACCATACCGAACATCATCAATTGCTAGAACCTGCAGCAACAACAGTTGAAGAATGTCTTGAGACAATGTCAACACAACAACCAACTGCATGAAGGAAACAAAGGCAAGACAAATCCTTTCACAGACCTTCTCTATAACAACATTACCATTTTGACCTGCATTTTTTGCAATCAATTTGATTGGATAAGCCAGTGCTCTTTTGAAAATATCTGCACCAATCTGCAAAAAACCAAACGTCATTGAACACAATCTTCTTTAAGGATGATGCACGTAAATGCAGCTAATATTCCTTGGTTCTAGTATGTTGTTATTTATCATTTTCTTCTAACATCACTCTAGGAAATATTTAACATAAAAATGACAGTGCTCATCAAGATAGGGAGATCCACTTTGCAAATCTGCATGTGCAAGCAAATTTTGCAGGGATTCAAGCATATCCGACTCCTTTAATCTAAACGGTTTGGCTTTAGAAAAATGAAAATTGGAAGCTCTCATCCCTTTAGAATGACATAGCTAGTTGTTGGTTCTTTCCTTGGGCTCTCTTTTGCCCAAAACCTACAGCAAAGTAAAGCACATGTACTTTGATACCTTCTCTTCTTCAGTTCCTAGAGTTTCCTTGACTTTATCTATTTTCAAAGAGAGCCTCAACAGACTGCAACCACCACCAACTACAATGCCTTCATCAATGGCTGCCTGTTTGATGTATTAGACAAAGACATTACTGAAACCACAGCAAACAATCGGATAAAATCTCAGCAATATTATATCAAATGAAAGCAATAATACCTTTGCCGCATTCAGAGCATCTTCAACTCTTAACTTTTTATCTTTCAGCTCTGGTTCTGTGAATGCTCCAATCTATGATTTTTATTGCAAGAAATTAAAAATTTGTTTTGTATAGCAATGAAAGAAAGACTAAGAGAAATAGCTCTGATTACCTGAATAGTCACAATACCCCTAGATAATCTTGCAACCCTTTCATTCAATATTTTCTTATCAAAATTTTCTTCTGAATTCTGGAGAACAACAAAATCAAACAAGTAAAAAATATCAAAATAAAGAAATTTTAAAAGCAGGTTCTTGACTAAATTTCAGTGGGACCAATAACACAAAGGAGTTTTATTTCAAGACCGCTATCTCTAGCATAATGAATCTAGAGGTATAGAATTTTAGAAGAGAAAAACTGTGAATCCATAAAAATCATGGTATGGAGTAGAAAAGTTGTAAATATTTGAAGAGGTACTTGGTCCTTCTAATAATATCATCGTCATCGAACATCACACAGCAATATTAATGAACTTCTGTGTCAGCACTAAACAGAGAGAGAAAATTAACGAGGGTGGAGCTATGGACCACATGGATGCAGCGAAACAGATCGGGCAACCAAAGGGGAAAAAAAAACTACTGAAAGAGAAATATTCCACATTGCAAACTAATTACATATCCTTTATTTCATGAGTGACATCCATTTTATTGATCACAATTTGACAGAACCAAATCATATATAGCACCAAAGAGAATTATGAGTTTATCATTGCCCTGGTTGTCATGTCATCCAGACTTGTTCAGGCTTTTCTACCTCTTCCCTATATCCATAATCCACCAATCCTCAGTGCACATAAACTGTAAGACTTCAATCCATCACGTCCAGTACATTAACCTCAGAAACCACCTCTAATTCAATAGGATACAACTCCTCCTGATTTTCACCAAAATGATCTTTGATTTATAACATCACCATAGTGCATGACCAAGAAGAAAAGCAGCCTAGGAAGGACCCCTAGGTTGCTCTGGCTTTAATGCTTGGACAAAAAGGACAGTAAGCAATAGTCACATTTAGGAGTAAGGACGGAAAGACACAAACTTCTACTGGGCATGTCTATTAGAAATTTAGAAGATTGGAACCTGACCTGTAACATGCTCAGTAGCAAGGAAACTAGAGTCCTTCCTCTTGTCCAAGTGAAATACAAACCCAAGAGTCTTCTTTAGCTGCATTATTCTTTTTGGACCCCTACAAATCATTGAGAACCTATTTTTCTTGCTCTAAGCTTTTTAACTTCAAACTGCACATTACTGTGACATGGCCACAGCAGAAATTGACAACAGACAGCCAATTGGGGCCAAGAGACCAGTTCATAAGATACAAAGATTAAACTTTCATTATAAATTCAGCAGTCTTGGGACTCTCCATCTTCAAGGAAACATGATGGTCCAAGGGAAGATCATAAGAGAAGATAAAATCATACTGAATGTTCCATGAACCTTGCATTATATGGATGTGAATCCAAGTCGATCCAAGTAGCAGAGAAATGCAGACTTTTAGTTCAAAACTAAATAAGGAAAAGAGGGAAAGGTCAGCTTCTGCTGGATACTTGTACACTCTACCTTTTTTTTAATCTCCATCATTGAGAATGTGCATCAACCTTTAATATATGTTATCCAATTTTCATTCTGAAATTTCTATCTGCATTTCTTAGTTTAGCAATATAACTACAAGATTTTACGTGCTGAAAGATCCTAATGTGTTAACTATCCATTTCTACATTATCTTATATTAAAAAATTATTATTCTTCTACACAAAAGCATCAAGAACTTATGCTCTAGGGAAATGAGTAAGATGGAACCAGAGAAGAAGCTTGAAGCTTAATTCTAATTCATCTTTGGTAATTTGCTATTATTGGCTGGTTCCTGAACAAGTCTAGGAGTAAAATTTCTGTTCTCAAATGGAGAGAGAGACTGGGAAACATCTACTGCATCATGGTAAAAATAATGTTGAGAATGCATTAAAACATTCATTGAAAGTTTATGCTATAAAGCATCAAAACAAAGTTCTTTCACAACTTCAGAAGAAATTCACTAAAAGAAAAAAAAATTAAATGTGAAATATAATCCTATAACTGTGAAAGCAAATAATTTGCAAAGAAAAACAAAATAAAATGTTGAATATTGACTGGTTATTTAGTTATACGAAAAAAGGTGCCCATAGGCTTTATGCTAGGACTTTGAAGCCAACTCAAAAATGCACCTTAATAAGTGCTTGAATTTGAGCCACTCGTTGATTCACAGCATCTCGAGTTCTCCCATCAGTAACTATCAATGTAGAGTCCTTTGTTATGACAACCTTTGTTGCAGATCCTAAAACTTCTCTCCCAGCTGTGGCAAGGTTCAAACCTATATCATCTCTGATCACCGTACCTACAGAATGGTGGAGTCAGAAAGCACTTGGAAAACCAACACAGGACAATATCGATTAAAAAGGGTCCACATATCAACATGGAAAAGGAAAAGATCAATGAAGTAAATTTGTAACAGGCCCTCTACCTCCTGTCAAAATGGCAATATCATCCAAGTAATGGCTTTTACGCTGCCCAAAAGCAGGGGCTTTGACAGCAGCTACTTTTAGAACTCCTCTTAGTTTGTTCTTAATTATTGGAGCCATTGCCTCCTGCTCAATTCCTTCTGCAACTATTACAATCGGAAACTTGTCTTTAACTGCCCCTTCCAGAACATGAAACACATCCTTTGCATTGGTAATTTTTTTGTCGACAAGGAGTAACTGCAGTGGGAAGTGTCTGTCTAATTACCTTGAGGACTTAGTAAGACAAAGTTTACGGAGAACATACTCATTTTTCAAGGTTATAGTAGTACAAGTGCATCCTCAAAGAAGGCAGCTGTGAGCACCATTTGTGCATACCTTGCAGTTGTGGAATTCACAAGACATCTTCTCACGGTCTGTGACAAAATAAGGAGACAAATAACCACGATCAAAATGCATCCCCTCCACAAATTCCACTAGGTGATCAGTACATTTCCCTTTCTCAATCATAACCACACCCCTCCAGCCAACTTTTCTGAGGGCATCTAATATCAGATTCCCTACTGCATAATCATTCCCAGCACTCACTGCAGCAACATCTGCTAATTCGTGTTCTTCAACCTGCATATTGGGGTACTCATCTGTTTTGACACGCTCAATAAATGTACAATCAGGAAAGAGGACATCGAACTTAGCATTGGAAAAAAGAAAAATGCTATAGTTATGATTTACCACTACGAAAATAATTTGTCCAATGGACTTGACAGCAGAAAAGCAAATGCCAGAAACTTGGGTTGTTGGATTCTTGTACAAGCAAATACAGTTCAAGCAAATGTGATCATGCTTGAAGGGATGAATGTCTAAAATACGTGAAGAAACAGACCTTGCAACATGAGCGTATCAAGAGAACGCATAATGGAAATCCATAATAATAATAAAATATTATTACATTGCATACCTCCTTCGTCATTAACTTAAGCTCCTGAACGAGTAGTTTTGCTGTCTTCTCAATCCCCCGTGCAATTTGAATTGGATTCGCACCTGCAGCAATAATCTATAGATACTATTAAATAATCAGAGACATGTACTGCCGCTACGGACAACACACCAAGCAATAGCATCCTACTATCTGTGGCTTAATTAGAATAACAAAACATATGGAAAGAAACAAACAAAAACACTCTAATTTTCCGTCAAGATTTATGAGCAGTTCACATCAAGTTCATACCCCTCAAGCATTTGATATGTCAGATACCAAGGTTTCGTACATGAAGAATAGGACGGCAACTTGATGAACATAGTAGCAAGAACCACTGGAGAACATAAACTGAAAGAAGCATACTTTGAGGCCTTCGGTGATGAGGCCTTGCGCGAGAACGATAGACGTGGTGCTTCCATCTCCAGCAATATCATTCGTCTTTGCAGCTGCCTGCCTCACCAGTTTGGCACCAATATTCTCCAATGGATCCTCCAATTCAATCTTCATTTATACCCATCAAAATATAAAACCAACCAAAAAACTCATAAAAAACAGAAAAATGTAAAAATGAAAGGGAAAAACTCATATCCAACCTAAGTAAAAGAAAATTCTTCACTAATTAAAAAAGAAAAAAAAATGTAAGGGCTTCTTTTGGCTGAAAAGAATCGAGTTTATGACGAAAAGTAACTACCCATCAAAGAAATGAAAAAAAAGGGACGCCCGTACCTCTTTACATACAGTAACACCGTCATTGACAATCTTTGGTGGCCCATACTTGTTCTGCAGCACGACATTCCTTCCCTTGGGACCCAGAGTTACTCCCACAAGGTTAGCAAGCAAGTCTACCCCTGCCTGCAAGACGCACAAGAACCAAGAGCAACAAACAGCAGCACACAGCAAACTCAGCTAAACTCAACAAAACTAGATGTACATTAAGAACCGAAGAATTGCTTCTCAAGGACCTGAAGTTTCCTTATAGCAGAGCCGTCATGGTTGAAGTGGAGTTCTTTGGTCACAGGCCTTGGGTTTGGATCTGCAAATACTCCTCTCACTGAGATGAGCTGCCTTCCTCTCAAACCGGGTCTTGCAAAAACACTGGAAGAAGTTAGCGAGAGAGCCGCTGAAGCAGTTGACATTCTCGGAATTTGAATCTTGGGGCAGCGAGGAGCAGGAGTCTGACAGCATATCAGGGGCCGAAACAAACAGCGTTACATGCTCAGCTGACAAGGAGACGGTCAGGCTACGGGGATAAGGCTTGAGAAAAAAAATCTCTCCAGAATGTGGTGCTCGACTGTGGGAATTGGGTCGGGTTGGGTTGAGTGCTGATCGGAACGATACGGGTCCATTCGGTTGACATCGATTAGATTTGTGCTGATGAATCCGGATACAAGGGATACTACCTGGACTCATATGAGGTCCTATCTTGTCCTGCCCTAGGAGAGGTACTTAGAACAACACAACCGACCTTACCATGGGAATAATTTTCGTATTATGCCACAAAATAATGTTTATGGTTTAATGTGAGGAGTATTTCTATCATTTTCCAAAGGTTTTTTTTTTCATACCACTTTTGCCCTTACAGGAGCTCTTCCATTTAGTTAGTAGGGGCATTCGTGTCATTTTTGTCTCACAGCACTTATGGCCTGTTTGGTTAGTGGGAAAGGAGGGAAATGAAGGGATTGAACAATCTCTTCTTTGTTTAGTTGGCTAATTAGAAAGAACGGAAAGGAAGAGAAAGAGACAAAATGGGTTTGGGTGCGAGTGGATGGAAAGGAAAGGGAGGGAAAGGAAAAGATAGATTAGTGTAAATCCAATCCCTCCCAAAGCAGACGGATTGAGAGGGAAATGAAAGGAAAAGAAGATGAAAAGTTTTTTTGCCCATAATACCCATAAGGACCCACATCTAGGAAAAAAAAACGAAGAAGATTTTAGTTTTTCCTTTCATTTATTTTCCTGTCTATCCAAACAAGTTTTTTAATCACATTTTCCTTTCCTTTCCATTTCATTCTTTTCTATTCCCTTTCTCTTTCCTTCTCTTTCCGACCCTTCCTTTCCCTCCCTTTCCCTCCAACCAAACATGGCGTTAGTCCCTTGTTATGGCCCTAACATATAATTAACCTGCTCCACCTTACCACCCAGCAAGATGTGTTTTGTATTATTTCGCAGTAAAATTTGCATAACTGAAGGTCATATTAACTCAATAATATTGAGTCCTATCTGATCGGATTTCATAGTTTTGATCCAAAATGATTGAACCAATCATGGCCAAACCTGAGAGGTTTGCGTTGCTAAATATTGGATGAAGTAAAACAACGTACATTTCTTTTCTGCTGATCTGAATAGGAGAATGAAATCTAGATGCAACATCGCATTCAATGTGAAAGCTCTCAATTTTGTCCAATAGAAGATAAGTGAGGGTTTTGATTCAGATTATACTCATACTGCAGGATCAGCTAACCTTAGGCCCCGTTTGATAGGTGGGGTAAAATTCATCGGGCGGTTGAAATCTGTACGGGCGGGTGAAATTTCACCCGCCGACAAAACAACCATCAAACGCCACAAAATTTCACCCGTTTGTCGGTAAATAGAGCAGTTGAAATTTCAACCGCTCAAAAGTCCGAGCTCGAGTTGCTTGTCTCTTCGCTTCCGTGAACCCGAAAGACCCTCCGCAGAGAGAGACCCTCCGCAGCTCCTCGTCTCTCATGCTTCTCACCGTGAATCGTTCACTCCCACCGTCGCTGTTGCGATCCTGATCCTCTCCGCTGCGCCGTCGCATCTCCGCTCCACCATCGCCTCACCGCTCCTCCGTCGGTATGCTTTCTCCATTTCTCTATCTCATGCCTTCCCTTTCTCTCTTGCCCTAGACATTTTGGGTGTTTTTCTCATTATTCGTCGGTATGGCAGGAAAGACATACGCAGATCTCTCTCGCTTCTCCTTCTTCGAGATTTGGGCGTTTTTCTCTTTGCTTGTCCCCCTCTGCTGTGAGTATCTCTATCTCTCTCACTTCTCATTCTTCGAGTTTTGGGCGTTCTTCCTTATTATTGCAGATCTGCTGTTTTCCTGCTCATATCTATGTTGTTGTTGTTTATTCCCCTTTGACAATGGTGGACTTATTCTGCTATGCATCTTAGTTATCATACTGTGTAGACTCACTTATTTTTAGTTATTTTAGTTATACATTCTGCTATGCATCTTAGTTATCATACTGTGTAGACTCATCTTAGTTATCATTCTGTTATGCATCTTCGAGTTGCTGTTTGAAACCGTGCAGTATACAGTTTCGGGTTATTCTGTAACTCTCTTAAGCCATTTTAGTTATCATACTTAGTTTTATAGACTCACTTATTTCCATTTGAAGCCATTTTTAGCTTCAAAACAAATGCTTTCTGAAGCTGAATCTGAGCAAATTAGATGTAAGTTGAGAAACCTTCAGATACTCAAAGTTCTGCAAACTAGAGGTCCGTTTTTCCTCTTGCGCAGCTTTCCAAGCATTTCAATCGTGCCTTTCAGACCAAAAAAGACACTGCTAACATAAATTCTGCATTTCAATCGTGCCTGAAAGTTTCATAAACTGAGGTCATCTCGAACGTGAAATGCTTTGCCAGCCTCTACACAAAGTTGATCTGTGCACGAACAAGAAAGGGTCGATGAGGAAGTGTAACATGGTAGATTAACAAGCAAATACTAGAGTCAAAACCATATTCTTTTGGTGTCAAAGTCCCACTAGCATTTTTTTTTTTTTGTGCAATGTTGTGCACTCAAAGTTTCATAAAGTTGCAATGGAAATTGGTTTGTCAATTACATAGTAAATATTCAATTTGTCAATACCACAAAATACAATTGTTAACACTTCAGGCCATCATTTATTGAAATGTTCATCGGGATGTTGCTGAGACAGGTATCTAACAAAAAGTTACAGATGCTAGAATTTTGGAAAACAATGTACCTAGCGCAGCCCTGAAGATTTCAGCTGCAGGTTTCTCATACCACAATAATACAGAGGCACCCATTGTTTGAAGCCTTGGAATATTTGACCAGACTCAAGATTAACTCGTCCACATGGCAACCTTGGACCATGTTTACGTTGGAGTTAAGTGTTTGTTACAGTCAGAATATTTTTTTTGCACAATGACTGACCAGCCAATAACCATAAAGGCTGTACATGAAATCATACTAAGAAGATTGAATAAACTCTTGAATTAGAAGCCTTCATATTTGTTCTTAAAGTGCTACTTTTTTCACATTCTCATTTGAATCATACAACTTGTTAACAATTCTTGCATGTACTATGTTATGCTTTTTCTTTTGGTTTCTGATGCTCGTGTTTGTTTCCCGTACAACTGTTCGTCATGCTAGATTGTTAAAACTGTTACTGTGAAGCATAATTATACAAAACGTTACCATGGAAGACAGCGGTCCTTCAAGGGAAAATCTTACGTGGACTGATCTACAAATGGATTACTTAGTTCAGCTTCTTGTAGAGCAGTCACGCATACCTGATATGAAATCCGGTGGAGGTTTGAAGCCCAAAGCATACACAACTATTGAAAAATTGATGATAGAAAGATTCGGTGTTGAATTCACAAAAGACAAAATTAAGAACAAATTAAAGTACACCAAACCCAACTTGACAGTGATGAAGGAAATGTTGAACACAAGTGGGTTCGGCTACGATCCCATTAATAAATGTATTTAGGTCGATGCCCAAGTATGGAATGACTACATTCAGGTAAGTTATACAATTCATATTGTTAGGTTTTGTCTCACATGTCTTTGTTTGTCCAACATTTGAACACATGAATTTTTTTAGAGATATCCGAGTAGGAAATAGTACAGAGGGCCAAAAGTATGGAGATACTATGATGAGTTCGCCGAGGTAAATGGTGACTCTCATGCAACTGGACAAAATGCAGTCACATTGAATAGCGTGCTACCTCATGTTACTGAACCACTTCCAAGTACACCTGCATCTCAGACATCACCTTCGTACATGCAGTTTGATAGTGAACAATCATTTGCACAGACGCAAAATGATGATAGTCCCCTACAATCACCACTACCTACAACTCCTACAACTGAGATTCCGACAAACAATACATCTTCACGTAGGTCAAAAAGGAACATGTCAACAAATGATGACATATATTACAATTTGTTGAATGGTATAGCTCAAAATATGGACACCCTCACAAATAATTCTAGAGGGTTCCAATTTGTCAAATGTTGTGAAATTTTACAAGAGATGGTGGACACAGGGGTACTAGATAGTCACACGCGACTGATGAGTATGGACCTGTTAGCAGAGGGCACTAATGCCATGATCTTTGTCAACGTTCCACCTTCAGACCGGTTGACATGGTTGTCGCGTAGACTTGGTTATGTGTAGGTAAGATCCCCTTCTTTTTTTTGTAGAATTATTTGTATAATTCATGTCATGCAAAACATTTCTTGTGTGTTTTTCATATAGTTCCATGATCTGTGATGCAACATGAAATTGTTGTTGTTCATGCAATTCATTTTCGTTCTTATCTTCATCTCGTCATGCAATACGTTCTGTTTGTTGTGCTGAAAACCATGTTGGAAATTATGTTATTCAATAAAAGCTCCTTATATGAACATGCAGTTTAGTCGAAATGCTTGATCTTGATGTGTTCGATGAAGACGATGAACAAGTGCTTTTCATCATTCGGATAGTTTATGTGTTGATATTCCTTTGGTTAAAAGACCGACCATCATCTAGGAGGATTGTTCATCCATTTCGAGATGCTGGTACATCTTTTGTCCAACTTATGCTTCACGGTCATCCTAGAAATTGTTTGGACCTACTCCGTATGGAAGTGCATACATATATGAGATTGTGTAGCATTTTAAGGGATAGAAATTTGTTGGAGGATGCTCGTGACATTACCGTAGAAGAACAAGTAGCTATGTTGCTTTTGACAATTGGACATAATGAACGGAATCGTGTTGTTCAAAATACGTTTCAACATTCCGGACAAACAATAAGTCTATATGTCAGCCTAGTCCTACGAGCTATATGTATACTGGGTAAGGATTACGTACGGCGGTCCAATGACGAGATGCCAACACATATTCGACATTCTAAACGATTCTTTCCATATTTTGAGGTAATTTCATCATCGTGAACTCATCATGACACATACAACTACAATAACTAGTACATGACTAAGTAGTTGCCTTGTCTTATAGAATTGTTTAGGAGCAATCGATGGCACCCATATACCTGCATGGGTCCCAGCTTCAGATCAAGCAAGGCCAATAGAAAAGGATTCGTTTCTCAAAAGGTCATAGCAGTAGTCGGATTAGACACTAGATTCCATTACGTTTTGGCTAGATGGGAAGAAAGTGCAACAGACTCAAGAGTATTTTACAGTGCACTTGATCATGAAACAGACCCATTTGTTGTCCCAGAAGGTACGTAGTTCCACCAACCAAGTTATTCTTTTTAGCAGCATGTATCCATGTATAAAATAAATTGTGTTCAATTGTAGGCAAATATTATCTTGCTGATGGGGGGTATCCAAACATACAAGGTTTGCTAACACCTTATCGAGGGCATTGTTATCATATGTCTGAGTTTAACACTCGGGGAGCACGCTCACCTAGAACTGAAGAAGAATTATTCAACCATAGACATTCATCACTCTGAAATACAATAGAAAGAACTTTCGGCATGTTGAAAGGTCGTTTTTCAATATTGAAAATGCAAGTCCAGTATCCATTCCAAAAACAAGCTCAAATTGTTCTTGCTACATGTGTATTGCACAACTTCATAATTGAACACAATCCAAACGCCCAACAATTTGAGGATGAAGATGCACCTTCGAATGATAACTTTGTCGTAAGCGAACCTGAATTTGCAAGCCAAACACATCAGCGAGGAAGCAACAGTGCTTTGAGAGCAGCTATATCATCTCAAATGTTTACAAATTATCAATTGAATAGTAAGTTTGTTTATGAACGTTGACAATTTGTTTAGTTTGATTGTTTGACATTTGTTTTGTTTTGAACAGGACAACGAAGATGATGCCTCGCCAAAAGTACTATGTGGTTTTCGAAGGGCGTGAGCGAGGCATATATGACAGCTGGGAGCGGTGCCAACCATTAGTCTATCGGTACAAGGGTGCCGTCTTCAAATCATTTGATTCATTAGAAGTAGCTGAAAATCACATGTATGAGTATGTCCAGAAGAAGTATGGTGTGCAAGTAAGCAGGCCTCCACTCATTGAAGATGTCACCGCAAAGCAAGATATAGAAGACATGAAGTTTAAAGAACAGAAGTGCAGCCGCAAATGTTGGATTACTTGTTTTGTGATTACATGTTTTCTTTGTTGGATATGTACTCATTAAACTTACTTTTTTATTTTGATAGTAGAAAACACACCCTTTTGTGGTTTCGTACTCATTTAACTGTTGTGGACATGTACTTTTGTGGATTAGATGTTTCGGCTTTTTTATGCAAGCTTCTGTCGGATTTTTCATGTCGTATTCCTTTTTCAAGTTTAACTGTGGATTGAATGAAGAATGCTTGTTCTGAACTTGTCCTTATATGGTGTAGACCCAAAATTAGGCAGAGGTCGTCCCAGATTTGGGCGTTTGATTTGCTGCCCTGTCTCTGCTTTCCTCTTTGCAGGCTTACTGTTTTTTCTGCATAAACATGAACAATGGTTCTGCATTATTGAACTGTGAGATGGTGAGCTATAGTTGTTTCCTGATTCACAACGATTAAATTGTTATATACTTGCTTAAAAAAGACATGGGGAGGAGAAGACACAAAAAAACATCATTTACCACGTTAAATTCTTCATCTACAACAAACAGGGTTAACTTTACCACGTTAAATTTTTCCTGTGCATCAAACAGGGTTAACTTTACCACGTTAAATTTCACCCGCCCATCAAACATGGCCTCAGATTGGAAGAGGGAGAAATTTCATCCTGTAAATTTTTTCAAAAAAAATTACCAGGGTAAATTTACCGCGTTAAATTTCACCCGCCCATCAAACGGGCCCTTAGGGAGAATTTATAGCGTGTGAATCCTCTTTGCCTCAAAGAACTAGTTAATCCGAAAACAAACCAAAGATCTTGACAGCCGACCAGAGTTCAAAATTTTAGTATGTAAGGATTTTGGATTTAAGATAGTTGGACTCGGTTTCATTTTCAGAAATCCAAATCCCACTATAGATCCTAAAGAAAGCACAGGCTGCACAGCTGCACAGAGCAGAGTCCCAAAATTCACAGTTCGCCATCCAAACCGAAGAACATATTTCGAATGTTAATACATCTTTATAAATTTTGGCGCTAACTTTAGACCGAGTTGCAGATTGCAATATTTCAGACATGATAAGTTGCATCCCTGAAAGTAAGCAGAACGCAGTCTTGTGCTTGTTAGATGTAAATTGTGCCAAGAGCACAATGAGTGATGTAAAAGCCCAGGAAGTTGCAGAAAATATAGCAGGCATTGGAGGCAGCGTACACAGAATGCTAATTCTACTAATTTTCTTCTACAGAAGATCGCCCGCCGTACGCAGAGTGGAAGAGGACTGAAGGAATGGAAAACACGCCAATTTCAAATTTGCCCATTGTAGATTCCTCATACAATGGGTGTTTGTCTCCTTTGACTCCAAGTGCAGGTGCATGGACAACCGAACCCCTGGAAACCAAGAGCAAAAGGGAGTACCCTTCCTCAGGAAACACTCTTGACCTTCTGCAACAAGGCGGCAGAAGTGAAAAATCTAACTCCGGGGAAAATCTTTCGTTATTAAGATTTAAACTGCAAGCCATCTACAACTGACGACCATTTGTCTGAGCTAGATTAAGGATCGTGGTTACTTTAAAATGGTAGCTCTCTCTCTTTCTCTAGGTGCCTGTGGAAGGGAAAAGACGTTGCTGGGCGTGTCTGCCTTGCAATCTGTATGCAGCAGATAATCTTGGTTGCCGGCATTTCATTGTTCATTGGATTGTAGGTACTTGTGCCGATAGCTGCCTTCCTTTTTTAAAGATCTTTCTCACAATCGCGACTTGGCAACTCCAAAACTCCTTATGTCGCTTCTTTAACCTCAGAACTGTGAACACCGAGTTAAAAAAAAAAAATTCAGGCACATCATTCAATGGCTATGAGTTAAACCCAACAACTTGTCATTATATTATTGTCCCTATTGATCCCCAAAGGAGAATGGGAGCCTAATTTGACTAGAAACACTGATTCAAGAAAATGGAGTGAATCCAACACAACAGAATTGGAAAATAAAGCAAGGAAAGAGCGAAGTATATTTAGGAAGTACAGGACACTTTCCCATTGGTCAAAGGTAAACTCTGCACCAACCAGGAATACTCTGACCTCCAAATAAACGAAAAATTAATGAAGGAAATCGTAAGGGCAGAAGGTGAAACTTTTATTTGACAAAAGCAGCTTTTCCACATCTGCCAACGGTTAAAGTGCTCCATCAATTCAGAACCCCTGCGTGCATTAACTCAACCAAGTTATGAGGAGGATGGAATGGGCAAGTGTGTAAACATACCCAACATATGTTTAGCTCTTTGAACAAATGCAAGAGATTTTCCTTTTTTTTTTTTTTTTGAGAGGGCGTAACTTGAGAGGCAATGGAAGAGACACAGTAAAAAATAACATTACTCACTATTGGGCCAATCACAATTGGTCCCTAAGTCAGAACTGCAGTAAGAGGATTACCTAGTGAAAGATTACAGTTCATTAATTGTTCCACTCACATTTAATTGTAGTTCACCTCACCTATCCCGTGCCAAAGATAGGAGACGACAGAAACCCCTGCATAAGCTATATACATGCTGGGTATTATTTTTGAATTACTAGTTTTCGGGATCAGAAAGTGAAAGGTATAAGTAGGAACTAAATTCGTGCCACCACTATTCCCATGAGGATTTAGGATTGTATTCGGTTTCTCAAATTTTATGAAATTATGTATAGTTTTGGACTTACGTTTACCTTTACTTTTGAAAAGAAAAAAAAAACCCACCTTTTGTAATTTTTCCAGTAAGAGCCAAATTTTTAGGAAAAATTATCAAATAAGAGCTACAAATTCATTTTCACAAACCTGGAAAACAAAAATTATAAATGAAAAAATTATAATCTGATAAGCAAAATGCAACTAATTTTTCTCTGCTATGGAAACTAGTTTTCATAGCCTACTTGTTCTTATACTCATAGATGGAAACTAGTAAATCAAGGGAAGAACAAGGGGGTGGACTCACAGCATCTTGTACTTGTCGTGGAATTGAACAAAAACTAGAACTAGAAGGACCCCAATCGTTGGTACCCTTCTTTATCGTTGTAGCGCAGAAGCAAGAGTTTGGGAACGTGTTCAACAAGTCGGCGATCTTCACCTTCATCCTTCTTCAGCCTCCCGAGGAACGTTGGAGGCATCTCAGTGATGTCCAACTCTTGCAGGTTTCTCAGTTGATGAATGCCTTGAGGCACGCGTTTCAGCTTCAAGCAGCCATGGATCCCAAGCGTCTTAAGGTTTGGCATCGAGCCTTCCTCCAATATCACTGTTTCAAGAGATCCCAATCTCGAAAGGAACAGAAAGACCAACTTAGGAAACGCCTGGGCTCTGCATCGTAATTCACGTCCTTCATAAGCGCCCGAGATGTTAAGCCATTGCAGATTTGGCAGCGACGAAAGGCACGGGAATGGATCATCTCTCAATCTGCACTTAACCAAAGTTAATAACGAGATATTGACAAGGGATGTAGTTACGCTTGGCATCCTTTCCAGTTGACCACACAAGCGTAAGGTTCTCAGCTGAGGCAGAGGAGTCAATAATAGTGGATCTAACTCAAGGGACTCGGGCGAATGAATCAATAGACTGTAAAGGTGCTTCATCTTTCTGATAGATGCACACAATTCATCCATGTCCTCCTTGCTGACTTGGTATATCTCTAATTTTCTGAGGTTTGTTAGGTTCTTCAAATCTGTTATCGTCTTTCTCTCTTTACCTGCCAAGCCAACCAGCGTTTGCAGGCAGCTCAAGTTCCCCAACCCGTGAGATACTTGCTTCGACATGCGCTCTTTGTATCTTTCAGTCATATACAAGTGGCGCAGATTTGTCATTTTCACAATTTCTTTAGTTAAGGCTTCAATAGGTGTCCCTCGTATGTCAAGAACCTGCAGATTTACAAGGTTGGAAAAGGACTTTGGTAATCTTTGGACCATGGTTCCACTTAAATTCAGGTACCTCAAATGAAACAGCTCCCCAACCTTGCTTGGCAGCTCTTGAATTTTAGCCCCTTGCAGATCTAAAGCTGTAACCAGTTGTAAACCCGATAGCATCCTCAACAGACAAGGCTGCTTGATAGTATCATAAAAAACAAACAAAGAAAATGTCGACATCTTCTGTTGGGAGTTGAGGCTGCTCTTTCTAGAATTGCACACAAGTCTTCACTTTCTGCCTGGTTGATTGCAAGTTCCCTTACCAGATCGTGAAGAGAACATTTACCTACTTTACCATCATGGTCGGTTGCCACAACTTGCAGCAGGTTCCTGTTGATGAGTTCTTGAAGCCAATCCGCTCCAACCTCCTCAGCACTTAAGGAGGCCCTTCCCTTCACAAGCCCCTCTGCGATCCAAAGATTAATCAGCCTTTCCTTTTGAATTTGATAATCTTCAGGGAAAACGCTACAATAGAGGAAGCACGGTTTGAGATGAGGAGGCAATTCTATGTAACTCAAAGTCAATATGTTTTTCACCCTACCAAGGGAAGGATTACTGCTCAATTGATATCGGAGATCATCACAAGCCTTTCTCCACACCGGCTCCGTCCTCTGCTTGGTAGACATTAGGCTTCCCAGAGATACTATTGCAAGTGGTAACCCTTCACTTTTTTCAACTAGATTCTTGCATAATTTTCTGAGCTCCTCGGGACAAGCTTTGTCATCACGCGTCCATTTGAATGCCGTTCTGCAAAATAATTCCATTGCAGTTTCTGCAGGTAAAGGATTCAACTGATGCAGAAAACATGTGAGCCCGTCTGCTTCCAGTGCAAATGATATGTCTCGGATGCGAGTTGTTATCATGACCGTGCTTCCTTTAGAATTCTTGGGCAGCGCAAATTTGATGGCATCCCATACTGTCCTACTCCAAACATCATCTAACACAATGATGTATCGTCTCCCTTGTAGGTAGTTGAAGAGTTTTTCTCCAAGCTCTTCTGCATCCATCTCCCCAACCCGATCTTCCCCCATCTCCTTTCTCTCTTTAAAGAAACATTTTAGCAAGCGTCTCAAAAGACCATCAGTATGAAAAGATTGGGAAACAGACACCCATGCAAAACAATCAAAGTGTTTTTTCACTTCTACATCATTGTAAACCTTTCTGGCTAGCGTGGTCTTTCCAGAACCACCCATCCCTACCACTAACATTGACTTCAGCTTCGGAAATTCAGCTTCCGATTCCTTTTCTTTTGTTAGTTCTTTGACTAAACTTTCTATTTCATTATCAAATCCCATGACATCTACATCATCTGTAAAAGGCACTTCTCTTGTTTGTTGATCATCATGATGCCTTGCAGCAACAATGCTTGAAATTGTGGCTTCAGCCGTCCTATCGAATAGGTACATGTCTCTTCTTCTTGAGATGTCGCTGATCCTTTTCCTGATTGTTTGTATCTCGTTTGCAAGATTGTGACGACTTTGTAAATGTTTGATAGAATTGGAGACGTTCCAAAGGAAGGCTCTGAATCCACGTTCTGATTGCCTCCCAAATCGAAGCATGAACCTGTCGATGATATCCTCCAGATCGCACGTTGTGTGCCTCACTTGTTTCACCCACTCTTTTACTCCTTCCTCCTTATCTTTCCTTCGATCTGCGTCTTTTAAGAAGGCTTGCATGTTTGCTAGTTCTTCCCTGATATCTTCTATTTCTTGGCTAACACCAGCAAGCAAAAGCACTTGAGACAACACCAAGCCATTTAACTTCTCAAGAAGGAAGCTCACAATGCTCTCAGCCATTCCTCCTTTTTCGTGATTTTCAGTTATCCATGTTTCTTTTCTTATCTGCAATAGAAGGCACTTCTAAAAAGCAGGAGAAGAAAAAGGAGAAAACAAAATTTCTTCCTTCCTTGACTATCAAAACAACACTCTTCTCATAAACGATATTGATGGTTGCCAGGAACGGCTTACCTTCAGTCATTTGCTCTGCTCCGTCCCAAACAGGTATCCCGTTGATAGCTAGTTGTGCTTTCTATAAGCTTGGTGCTTTCTCGCTCAATGGCAACCAATGATTAATCTATGTTCTGCAATCAAGTATCTTCTCAACGACACCTGCTCTTCCCCTTCTGGTGCGCTACTTCTAGGCTTCCGATCGGGAGGATCAGCATTCCTAAGTCTCTCTTCTCTCCTTCGTGAAAGTCATTGGGAGTTGGGGACCTTCCTACTGAAATAAAAGGCAAGTTTGATTGCATGAATAATTTCCCGTGAAGTTAAGATCGCTTGACAACAATACGCCAAAATATTTTCTGTCTTCTTCATGTCAACTAATGATGTGAAGTCAAATTAACTTGCTTTTTCATATTCAAAGGATCGCCCACAATAAGTATTGGCTGCTTGTTTTATGCCAAGTTGAAGCCACGAGGCCCAGAACGACGTTCAGCCGTCCTTTTTGCAGTCTTCTTCATTCTTGTCCAAACTGGTAATTCATCTATTGAATTGTTGCACAATTATACTTTTTAAGTTCTAATGATGTGAAGTCAAATTAACTTGCTTTTTTATATTCGAAGGATCGCCCACAATAAGTATCGGCTGACTGTTTTATGCCAAGTCAAAAGTTGAACCCACGACTACGAGGCCCAGAATGACATTCAGCCGACCTTTTTGCCGTCTTCTTCATTCTTATCCAAACTGGCGATTCATTTATTGAATTGTTGTACAATTATACTTCTGTTTGACCATCCGTCTGTTCATATCTGCATACTTTTTATGCCATTTTACAATATATAATAATAATAATAATAATGAAATGATGATATTAAGTTTGATAATCAAATAAAATAATATTATTTTTTTCAAAGGTTGCAACTCTTCTTTTAAGATTGTATTGATTCCTCCAAACTTGACAGAAACTTTTGTGCGTAGTTAATGATTAAAATGCATTTAGCTAATGAAAATGAAAAAAAGAAAACGTCTGGAAAAGAAACATTCATTTTTAACAAATTGCCAATTTGATTGATTCCTCAAGAGTCGTTATCGTTTTCGCTTATTAAGGTGGACACGTTTCATTTTTTTTTTTTTAATTTCTTTTATTTTCCTCTTTTGAGTGCACATGGAGGGACTTAGCAGCATCAATGTACCTTTTGTTTATTTCATGTCTACGGATAGGGTAACATCATAAGTAGTGCATCGCGCCTGTGTGGCCCAGCTCGGTAAGAACCGGGTTTAGGCTGGCTTGATGTTCCAAATTTCAGCTCGGGTTAAGGTTCGATGAGTAAAGTCTGGTTATAATAAAAAAATATTTTTTAAAATTTTAAATATAAAATATATTTTTAATGATGTAATATATATTATTAATAATAAAAAATACTATCTCCTCTCGGGCCGACCTGGGCCAGCCCGATCGAGCTCAGGCTCAGGCTCAGGCTCAAAAACAGGTTTTTTGGACTTGAGCCCGGACCCCTAGGAGATCGAGTACTGGGTACATGCCCTCCTTTATGAGTTTCACAGCAGGTATGCATGATTTAGTTAAAATGATTATCCATGAGGTTGCTATGGTGTAATTTATATCTCCGTTTCCTTGGGCACATGAGTATGTGCGGGCGTTTCCTTATGTTTATTTGGTATGCATGGATGGTAGATCAATGCATGACTTATAATGATTCTTATATGTTATTTCCCTTAATTTTATGATTCCATATGTATGATCACATGAAAACGTGGCAGCCTGCATGTGTGTAGGCTACTACGTTACGTTAATACTTACAAGTAGTAGGTTCATCATCATCTTAGTGTGATCGATTTAAAATGAAAATGATTATGGGTAGGTTTGGACAACAAACGATTAAACTCTGTTCTGCAATCAAGTATCTTCTCAACCACACCTTCTCTTCTCCTTCTGGTGCGTTACTTTCAAGCTCCTGATTAGGGGGGAATCAGCATTCCTGAGTTTTCTTCCTTTGCTCTTTTTATTTTTTCATTCTCTCCTTTGCGAAATGCATCAGAACCTTCAAGGCAACCATGCACCAAAATATTATCAAAAAGAAATTCTTTCATGCCTTCTTCATGCTAACTAGTGGACAGTAGGATCTTTGTTAGATCTGAAGGGGTTGACTCCATCTCTAAAGATTGTTCTGTTCAAATTAACCAGCTTTTTCATATTCAATATGTATTGGCCGATTGTTTTACGCCAAATCAAAATTTGAAGCCACGGGGCCCAGAGTGACGTTCAGCCGCCCTTTTCGGCGTCTTTTCTCATTCTTATTCAGACTGGGCATTCTTCTAGTGAATTATTGCACGATGATACTTTTGTTCCACCGTCCATCTGTTCATATGGACGGCCTGCGAAGAGAGTTTCATAGATTTCCCTGCTAGTGGAACTTTATGTGCGGTTTTTGGCATTTCAAAAACTATGTTTTTTTTCTTGGCAAATTGTGAAGTCGGATCTCACATGCAGCGAAAGAACTGGCCCCTCCCAGATTAGATTCAAATTATGAAGTCGGACTTCAGGTTTGGGCATAACTTTTCTTTATTGATATTCAAATCCAAACATGCTAACTCCCTCTGCCTCCGGCCATTGTTATGCCCAACTGGTTTTGTCTCTTATTGTTCAAGTGGAGCGGGTTTTTATCCCGTACTTGGTATATATATATATATATATATATATATATATATATATATATATATATATATATATATATATATATATATATATATATATATATATATATATATATATATATATATATATATATATATATATATATATATATATATATAATTCTTCAACCATAAATCGTAACTGCAGGTACTATAAATCATTGTAGCACATAAACAGTAGTTAATACAATTTGGTGACTATTTTTTGTATATGCTTGTATTGTATGGTTGGCTTTTGCTTTTTCCTTTTTTTTTTTTTTAATTCATTCTTTGCTTGATGGACCTGTCTACAGTGGAAAAACTCCAACTCTGAAGTGGGTATACCCTTGTCAAGGTGAAACACCCGCGAAGATGCATCAGAGTCATATCGTTTTGGACGTCCTGCTGATGATGGCGTGTTAGGAAGCAGATAAATTGTGACTTAATACAATCTACTGCTTAAAAAACAGTGGAGCACCAATAGGCATGAAACTCGTGAACACTTCCTTTCCCTCCCACCAGCCAAACCAGCTGTCTATGCATTCCAAGGGCATGTTTGGATGTATGCTCAAGATAGGGTTTTGGAAGCAAAACACCTTTTTGCCTTCAAAATGCCATTTTTCAAGTGACCGGCCCCGTGCTTCAACTTGCTTGTGAGTGGTCTCTTGTTTTTTGCAGTACAAAGCATGGGGATTTGGCATGCCACTATTAAAAAGATTATGTTGACTAATAACGGTGTAATTAAAAAAATTCTGTTTTCCTAAAAAGTCGGTTTTCGTACATGAATTGAAAAATTACTATAAATAATGCATTTAACATTTGAATGGGCGACTGAAACACATTTAAGCTTGAACGTTTTTCACTTACCTCTTTGTTATGTGTATCTGTATTTTGATTAGTACATGACATTGTAAAAAGAACTTATTACATTACAAATTTAAAACCTTTTAATGTAGGATTAAAAGAGTTTTTTTTTTTAATTTTCCGAAATTACGGACAGAATCAATGACTTCAGAAAGAAGGCAAGTATTACTTTCGGTGACTACTGGTAATATATTTTTTCTGATCTTATAATCGGACAATTAATTTTTTTTCTTAAAACAAATATTTTTAGAACTTATGTTTCAAGATTACTGTTTTTTTTTTTCAGGAAACAGGGTTTTATGATTTATAGATGATTACCATAAATCCGACAATCAACATAAGCATAGGATATTTTATGAATAAAAAAAAAAGAAAATAACAATAAACCTTGAAACACATGCCCCCTTTTTTTGTTCAAAAAACACGATCTTCTTCTTATAATAAAAAGTACCCACTCCAAATGTGACCCAGGGTGGAAATAGCTCCCTTCAAAAAATCAGTCAGTATGAGGCTGGATCGACTCACATTAGCCTAGATAACTTGTGTTAGCTTATTTTAATAAAAATTATTTTTCAAAATTTAAATTTTATGTTTCGAAGGAAATACAGGTCAATGCACAATTTACATAAGTTTTCAAGGTTTCCATTCAAAGTGGAGACCTAAATTTACAACATTGCACTGGAGAAAATAAAGTAGCTAGCGTGGGCAAAATGGATAGGGTACAAGTTGATAGAAGTTTCGAATTAAATTTATGTATCCAAATATGGCATGATGAGAATAACTGCATTTTAAATCTAATCCAGGCGTGATATTGATGCCTGATTCTTCTTTTGTTTAGTAAGAGGGAGGGAGAAGATGCGTGGAATAATACACACATCTAAAAGTCACACGAAAAAGGGAAAGAGGGAATTAGGGGAAGAGAGGGAGGTGGCTGCGAGAGTCAGGGAAAGGCGATGGCAACCGCTGGTGCTAGCGGATCAACAAGGGGAGGGAGGGTGAGGGGAGGAGGGAAGAGTCGAGTGAGAAAGAGCATCACGGAGAGAGAATGTGAAAAGTAATATAAAAAAACAAAGACAGGACATCTGAACCATCCCATCCAAAGATCAGATGGTTCAAATCAGCTGTCAATTTGAAAAAAAAATGCTAAAGTCATGGTTATATATATATATATCTTGGAAGAGAGAGAGGAAAATTGAAGACTAGCTATTTCAAAGCCACTCAGCATCTATCCAAGGTCATCCAATCGATAATGATGCAAGTTCGATAAATTTGAAAAATTGAAGAAACATCGTAACAAATAAGTTGGTAATCATTTTTATGTTTGCACATTATTTTTTGCATTAATTCTATTAGCTTAGTTCTTTGAAAGTTAAGTACGTTATGTTTGATAAATTAAATTGTATCAATTTCGAAGTTTGATATGCAGTTTTGACACGTAAAGTTTTCCGTAATTTTGCTTTACTTTTTTTGAAACAATCAACAATATTGCGATGGCAAAGTCACCATGTTAGTGATATCAATTTTATTTGTTACAGATCGATGATACAACGGTGGAGAAAGTCATCCGTACGCAAAATGGATGTCAGTATTGCTTTTCTCTATTGGTGCAAAGGCTGCTCAGTAAAGCTCTGATGACAAAATCCCGTGTGAGCAAAAAGTTTAGGTTTTCAGTGGCGTTTGCCTTGCATCAAGGATGTTTGCAAATGTTTGCTCCATCTTTACTGACATTCTGACGCTTATTTTCCTTTTAAGTTAAAAGAAAAAGAAATTTCCTCCATGATCTTATTTGCCGAATTTTATAAAAAAAAGTGCGGCTCCTTGAAAAAAGAAAGTAGTCTCCTTCTGAGATAATGAAAAAATGACAAGTGGAAAATGAAAATTTCTCTTCGGGGGAAAAAAAAAAAAAACTTGTGCTTTCATTTAGCTAGCTAATTGTTCTTGATCTTTAATAGCTGTTGACATCTTACACAATTGACCAAGCATGCAAGTCTGATTCACAGTAAGAAAAATGTGTACTTAGTAGAGCAGGACATCTGAAAATAATTTAGAGAAAACAAAGAGGATTCGCAACCTGCTGTTGTGACCACAGATTAAAATTAAAGGGAAGAAAAAGGGAAGGGACTTACTGCATCTTGTCTTTGTCGTGCAATGGGCAAAAACTAAAAGGACCCTACTCTTTGGTATCCTTCTCTATCATCGTAACGCAGAAGCAAGAGTTTGGGAACACGCTGAACAAGTGGGCAATCCTCACTCCATCCTTACTTAGCTTCCTAATGAACTCAGGAGTCATCTCAGTGAAGAGGTTCATCAACTGATGAATGCCTTGAAGCACTCATTCCAGCTTCAAGCATCCACGGATCCCAAGCGTCTTGATGTTTTTGCATCGAGCCTTCCTCAAATATCACCGTTTCAAGAGATCCCAAACTCGAGGGGAACAACAAGGCCACCTTAGGAAACCCCCTTGGCTTCAGATCCTAGTTGATGTCCTTCGTAAGACCCGAAAGGTTAAGAAATTGCATATTAGGCAACAATGAAAGGCATGGGAATGGATCATCCCCCAATCTACACTTGAATAAAGTCAACAATGAGAGGTTGTTGAGGGATGCACGGAGACGTGGCATCCTTTCCAATTGACAATACAAGCACAGACTTTCAATAGATTGTAGAGGTTATTCTTCTCTTGGATAGACGCACGAAGTCCACCTTGCAAATTTGATATATTGCTAGCCGCTTGAGGCCCGTCAGGTTCTCCAAATCTGTGATCGCTTCTCTCTTGTTACCTGTCAAGGCAACCAGCGTTTGGAGGTAGCTTAAGTTCCCCAACCCACTAGATAGTTGCTTTGACATGTGCTCCCTAAGTTTCAGTGTACACAAATGGCGCAAATTCATCATCTTTTGAATTCCTTTGGTTAATTCTTCAACTGGAGTCCGCCGTATGTCAAAAGTCTACTAGTCGACGAGCTTGCAAAAGGTCTTTGGTAGTCTCCGGACCATGGTTCTCTTTAATTCAGGTACCTTAAATGCAGCAGCTTCCCAACCCTGCTTGGAAGCTCTTGAATTTTAGCCTCTTGCATCTCTAGAACTCTCACTAATTTTAAACTGGTCAGCATCCTCACCAGACAAGGTTGTATGGTAGTGCCACAAAAAAAAAAAAAAGAGTGAATCCGAGCCGTATGTCAAGAGCCTGCAGGTTGATTAGTTTCGAAAATGTCTTCGGTAGTCTCCGGACCATGGTTCCTCTTAAATTCAGGTACTTCAGATACAGCATCTCCCCCAGTATTGCTTGTAAGCTCTTGAGTTTTAGCCCCTTGCATAACTAGAACTCTCACTAATTTTAAACTTGACAGCATCCTCACCCGACAAGGTTGTGTGATAGTGCCATAAGAAACAAAGAGTGAATGAAAGCGGTGCAAATCTACTATACTTGGTGAAGCTTCTGCTCGCTTAGGATAGACAAACGTTGAGAACTTCTCCTGGCATTTGTGGTTCCTCTTTCTAAATTCGTGCAAAAATCTTAAACTCTCTGGCTGATTGATTGCAAGTTCCTTACTAGATCATGAAGTGAACATCTACCTACTCCGCCATCATGGTTGGTCTTCACAACTGGTAACATGTTCCCGCTAAGCAGTTCTTCAATATGGAGACCTTACCTTTATAAGTCCCTCTGCGATCCATAGATAGATCAGCCTTTCCTTTTCAATTTGATAATCTTCAGGAAAGACACTACAATAGAGGAAGTATGGTTTAAGATAAGGAGACAATTCTTTGTAGCTCAGAGTCAAGATGTTCTTCACTCTACTAAGGAAAGGATGACTGCTCAATTGATGTCAGATTATCTCAAGTCTTTCTCCACACCAGCTCCGTCCTTTGCTTGGTAGTAGACATTAGGCTTCCTAGTGATACAATTGCAAGTGGTGACACCTGCTTTGTCAACTAGATTCTTGCACAGTTCTGTCAGCTCGTGAGCACAAGCTTTGTGATCACGTGTCCATCTGAATGCATTTCTACAGAATGGTTCAATTGCAGCTTTTGCAGGTAAACGATTCAATTGGTGCAGAAAGCATGTGAGCCCATCTGCTTCCAGTAGGAAAGATATGCCTTGAATTCGAGTTGTTATCACGATTATGCTTCCTTTAGGATTCCTAGGCAGCAAATTTGATGGTGTCCCATGCATTTATTCTCCAAACGTCAACCAGCACGATTATGAACCATTTCTTTCGTAGGTAGTTGAAATGATTTTCTCCAAGCTCGTGTGTCAATCTCTCTCACATGGTCTACCCCCAATCTCCTTTCTCTCTTTAAAGAAACCTTTTTGACATACGTCTTAGAATATCAATAGGATGAAAGATTGGAAAACAGAAACCCACTCAAAACAATCGAAATGTTTTTTCACATGAGTCACTCTAACCTTCCAAGCCAGCGGTGGTCTTTACTGAACCGCCAATGATTATCACTAAGACTGACCTCTCTGCTTCTTCTCTTTTGTCGGTTGTTTCGTTACAATTTTTATTTCTTTATCAAAACCCATGATATCTACTTCTTCTGTAAAAGGCACTTCTCGTGCTTGTTGATCATCATGCTGCCTCGCTGCAATAGTGTACTTGAACTTGTGGCTTTCTTCTTCTTGAGATGTCACTGATCCTTTTGCTGATCGTTTGTATCTCGCTCGCAAGGTTGTAACGAGTTTGTAAATACGTTAGGAAAGGTGTTTGGCATTTCAGGAAGGTGCATACCACATGCCAATCTCAATCTCAATCTCGATCTGTGTTTGCCTGGAGCAGAGTCGACACCCGTCTTTGACAGAAGGGGAATACCTGTTCTTCGGACACCGAGTTTTACTGATCTAGAACGCGGCACTTCAGCAGGAACACATGTTTTTGTACCCCTTACCTGTTTCCCCGCAATCAAATAACCAGGATTTGCAAATGACGTCCTTCTGCCAGAGAAGGATAAAATGGACATGTTCATCCAGATAAATGATGCATTGCTATCTTGCCAACAGAAAGAATGCACAGTCGCGCAACAAATGTTTTTCCAAGTAACTAAAGTTAGATCATTGATTCATAGAGCCGCACAATGATTTTGTCTTCATATCCACAAATTTTTAAAGCTGAATCTGTGGCTTTCCCATGTTGGTCTGCAAAGAGAGATTGGTAAGTTTCAGAGCAAACTGTGGTCTGTTGAAAGAGTAAATCACCACGCCTATGCAAGGACATCACTGTGGCACGAATAATATAATTACCCTTTTGAGTGAATAGCTATCGCTTGTTCATGGACAAATCACTATTGACGGGTGATTCTTAAAGAGTAAATGATGACCCCTTTACGCTTCACAATAATTTCTTATGCAGAATACAGCTCTAAGCCTCATGCCAGAAGATGTTAACGAAATCGGACACGGCCAATTTCCAATTTGGCTTTCATAGATTCCTGATACCATCAGGTGGTTCACCCTTCCATCTCTGAGTGAACGCAACCACCAAACAAACAAAAACCAAGTGATGAGTGGAGGCACTCGATTACCGAAGGGCACGAAAGAGGAAGCATAGGAGGACCTATCTTCAGGAAACGCTCTTGGCGTTCTGCAGAAAGGCTGCGGAGCAGAGGACGGCAGCGACCAGCACGAACACCCACAAGCAAACGAACAAGGAAATGCCGGCGACCAAGATATCGGCTGCAGATTGCAAAGCAGCCGCACCCAACATCTTTACCCTTCACACAGGGAGAGATCGAGGGAGAGAGAGAGAGAGGAGCGGTGATCTTTGATCCGTGTTTGGCCCTAGGAATCTCGTGAGGTGTCATGCCCTAAGAAGCTCGGGAGATGTCATGTTGAGCGGCTTAATATTGAGAATTGCCAGAAAAAATTGGAACGATGAGAACAGCTGAAACACGTCCGCCTTAAAAAGTTCACAAGTACCCGCACAGAAAATTACTATTCCAAGTAACTGGTTAACGTTTTAAGTTTCGAACAGCCTCTTTTGGTTACCACTCTTAAATAAAGTTATCCTTTTAAATAAAATAAAATGGCGAAAATGCTCTTCATATCCTGTTGCTAAATCAAAGCATCTTCTAAGGGATAGATAAGTGCCTCAGGAGCAACTTCCGTTTGGGCCATGATGTTCCATCTCAATTTTTTTTTAAATTTATAAAAAAATTTACTTGTTTTATATAAAAATTTTATAATATAATATTTTGGTCCTAATAAAAATTTAGAAAATTTAATTTAATAGTCCCTGGTCGGCTGTTTATAGCTCCGTCCCTTTATTACCACGAACGGGTTAAAACCTTATTTTATTAAGGTACAAATGAATTGGGATTCCTTTCCAGTGCAAGACCCCAAGCGAAGCCCAAGCTCTCTCGTTCTCCCCTAACAGCATCCAAAACAACCTAGCTTCCGTCCAACCTGCTGCCCAACAAAGAACCCTACTGTTAGTCCCAGCTTATCTCTGTCGATCGAAGCCTTCTTTCTGCGTCGTTCCAGAGATATTAGCGTCGAATTAGTTTCTCTATTCCCTCCTCTGGTTGTTGTAGTCGAGAATTAGGAGAACATATGGATGGAAATACAATCTTGAGGCCCAATGTTGCGTAGGATTCTGGCCTTCTGGCTGTCCGTCCTCTGTGACAGTGATGGAGGTTTAGGTCTAGAGGATGCCTTCTTGCAAAAGCAGCTGTGAGACTATTGTAGACAATGGCGATCTGACATATACAGACTCCGAAATTGCCATTGACATTGTTTGACGTCTGCAGTTATTTTTTTCTTTTGTGAAGCATTGCTTCGAAATCAAAGTGCTAATTCATTCGTTGATAGTGGTATGGGAAACCTTTAGTAAAAGCAAGGGTTTTGGCATTTCAATCTGATCATTAGAAGGGAAGCCTTCCTTTCGATGAGAAAGACAATTAGAACCCTAGCTTTGGTTTTTTTTTACTGAATGGTGTCTTTACATTAGCATTTACTTATTTGAGAGAGAAGTAGTACCTTCTTATGGAATTAAACTGCTTTTTGCTACCTACCGTTACATGCAACTTATTGTAATTAAGTTAAGCTACTAAGCCACTAAAAAAGGCCCAAGCATGAAAAATTTATGAAACATTAGCTTGTTTGTGTTGTGTGCTCATGTATTGATGTTGAGCGTGTTTTCGTGAATTTTTCTTTAAAATTTTAAAATGCTTGTATTATGCATAATATAATGTGTCCTAACTTCCCTTTTTTAAGATGTACTTTTTTGTTGTAACGTCTGAAATGCCAACTCCAAACACCTTACACTTATTCATTAATTTCTCCATGAAAATAATGGAATATATGTCATACAGATTCAAACTCGTACGTGCAACAACTGTGTTCCATATGTGGCGCATGTTCCCCTATATAGGCGAAGGCCTAACCATCTGAGTGGTCTCAGGAGGAATACCAACCTGAGATTTTCAAGTCTTTAGAATAGCCGAAGTGCACTAAAAGAGCGTCTTCAATTATTGCCCTCAAAATTTGCTCGTCAAACTATAGAACTTACCCTTTATGTTTCCTCTTCAAAATACTGAATTCATCCAGTACCACCACAACCGTAGTCAAGATACTGCAGTCTGCAGCTACACTCTCCTCTTATTCTCTCAAGCTGATGGCTATTGCAAAACAATATGAATAGAATAGCAACCTTTACCATTCAACGTGTAGCTGAAAGTTTTCTAGCAACATTTTTCCCAAATGACGATATTCTGGTGTAGTTACTACATGATGGACAACAGTATCGTTGATGGATCAATAATCCCAGCAAACGTCCAACATCAAATCCTCAAATTGATCTTTTGTAGCATTTAGCCATACCTAATGTCATCAATTGCTAGAAGTCTAGAACCTGCAGCAACAGCAGTTTAGGAATGTGAGACAATTGTCAACATAACAACCGACTGCATGAAGCAAACAAGGGAGAGGCGCACATTTTTTCATAAAGCTTCTCTATAACAAAATTACCATTTATAAATGCCTGTCTTTTTAAGATGAATTTTGTAGGATAGGTCAATGTCGTTTCCACAATATCTCAGAACCAATCTGCAACAACCAAAGGATGATTGAGCACAATCTTCTTTAAGGATGCATGCAAATGAGGCTAATATCCTGCTGATCTAGTCTACTGTCAGTCATAATTTTTGTTTGATGTCCCTGTAGAAAATCTCTAAGATAGAAAGTGATAGTCGTTATCAAGACTGAGAGATCCACTTTTGTAAATCTGCACGTGCAAGCAAAAATGGCAGAGATTCGACCAAGCACATCGAGCTTTCCTTTCATCTAAAAGGTTTGGCTTTAGAAACAAGAATCTTGGGAGCTCTTATCCCCTTATTAAGACTTACAGTAGTTGTTGGTTCTCTCTTCGGGTGAATAAGGGTGATGCTAGTTTGAAAAAAATAAAAGAAATCATGTTTGTTTAGTTGTGTAAAGGAAAGGAAAGGAAATTATTTAACTTGACAAAACTACCCTTAACACTCCTTCCATTGTAATTGTAGTAGCTTTTTCTCTCATTTGCTTTTTCTCTCCCTTCTTTTTATCTCGACGAGCCCACAAAAAGCTCCATATGAGAGGATAACTTACTAAATGTTGAGGGTTGAGTAGGTCTATCGATGTCCTGCAGATGTTGATTGCCTTAGATGTTAACCTTTTTCTAGCTTTTGTGGTCAATATGTATACCGCGTAAAGCAGAAAATTTTATTATCGTCTTCATTCATTTAAAAATATTTATGAATTCTCTTGGTTCTTTCGTTCAAAGGATCTCATCAACAAACCATCACTGCCTTATTTTTCCCCTAATGGCACAGACCTTCAAATGCTGATCAGCTTCTTTAAATTTTTTTTTTCAATTCTTCTTGGTGAAAATTGTTTCGAACCGACAGACTTTATAGTTTGTCCATGGCATAAGCGTGCAACAGCTGATGAGCTGATGTTTAAAACTGAATTTCTTCATTAGCATTATATAACACGTTCAAGCATCATCAGGGTTTTCAGTTTTTTTCTTATCCTAACTAAATGTCAGACTCAAATTTAAATTCTGTTATGAAACTGCATACTCAATTTGAACTTTATTGATAATCAGATCCCCATTTTTTTCCTGACTAGATCACTAAGCCAATTCAAAATCAAGTAGATAATCAAATATATCATATTATTCTTTGTCGTCCTTAAAATAGAGATAAATGATTTGGCTTATAAATTTTTTATTCTTAAGATCTGTGGCGGAGACAAGATTTTCTGACTGAGGAGCACTTCAGTCTGGTTACTCGTATTCTGGTATGCCTTTTCCTCTTCGTGCTTTCGTTGATCAACCAAATATTACATTGTCGGGTTAGATCTAAGGCATTGTGTGGGTGATGTCTTTGCTATAAATGTTCTCTTTTTTGTAGTTTGATTTAGAAGGCCAAGTTTCATAAACGCTTGAAATGGTGGGGGAAGTTTAATTCCAACATCACTCAACATCCCAAACAATATCTCCTTGTGCTCAGAAAAGGGACAACTGAAGAATGCCTCAGTCCTTTTTCTATCCTTAGAAGGAAAACATATGCTTTCATATGCAACTTTTTTTTAACACCGGTTGCTTCCAACTCTGGATATACATCTTTCACTATGTATGTAACTGATTGACTCTTCTCAAGTATAGCAGAAATATTTTCTTTAGATTTTGTACTACTTTCTCTAATTGCAGCAGCAACTGATTCAATCACATCTTTGATAACTTGACTTTTTTAAAGTTCTCTTCCATTCTAGCTCTCTCCTTTGTATGTTTTGATGATGAACTTGGAGTAGGGTCAAATTCATGCACTTCACAATCATCGAAAGCGTTACTTAATTGTGAGAATTCATCTCATAAACATGTTGGATTCCATAAGTTTCATTACTTGAATTTGTTGAAGACTTTTCGATGCAGCCTTTCTTTTGCAGTCATAGATCCTTTTCTCATTCTCTATCTTGCCCCAATAAAGTTACTAGTTTGTCATAATTACTTGGTAAATGTGTATATCTTTATTTCTCCACCTATGAATTTGCCTATAAGAAAATGACAAAAAAAACTCAATAATATTTGGCACAAAGAATTTACGCAAACAAGATACCATTAAATAGTTAGCACAAAATCCATTGCCTCTATTCATGCTTTCCACACTTTAGGTTCAACAGTTCACATATTTTTCATTGGATCAATGTTGAATCCACTTAAACCATTTTTGAAAATGTTGTAGCACTTGCTGAAGTTACATTTCAATGTCTTCATAAGATTCTTGATGTGATCCTTTGTTAGTGCCTTGCCAAGTTTGTCATTCACCTCTGCCACAATATTATTATATGCAGTAGTTGTAAAAATGTCATTTACTCTAGTACCAATCACATGTTGGAGCAATAGAGCATCGATAAATACTTCATCCATAAATCAACTCCATTGTATGTTGACATTTTTTGCCCTCATCGATCAATATTATCTAAATGGATACAAAACAAAATATTTCAAACTAAGCAAAAAAATGATTGAACAAATAGGGCACATATCAATAAGCAAAGTTCAAGTCTTTAGATTATTAGCATATAACCAAAAAACATATACCAAGAAACAAAGACAAACATTTAAAAAAAATGAATATATGAACATGTCATATTCATATAGTGAGTCAGTTTGTTGGAGCTTGTAATTGATAGTCTTCCCACATAGACAAGAATATAATCTGTTGTATAATTTGTCCAGCTTTGTGGTCATCATCTTCATTTACTTGACAAGAGTAATCATCATCAGGTTGACTTAAGAGTTCCACATCAACTTCAACAATAATTCTATCATCTGGATCTGCACCCACAAGATAATTATGTAAAATACAACATGATAAATGATATGTCTATGTGTCACAGAGTATAATGGCTCTGTTGAACTAGTTATAATAAAAAATTTCTTTGTTAAAATGCCAAAAGATCTTTTTATGACAACACATATAGCAGCATGTCGATAATCAAACAACTCCTTTGCATTATGTGGGCCTCTTTTGGAATATTCTTTTAAATGGTATTGTATACCTCTGAAAGGATTAATAAGTCCATTTTTTAAGAGAAAGCCAACATCAATATGACAATTACCTAAAAAATTCAAAAGAAATGACATTGTTGAGTTAATATTCACAACAATACTTTATATATAACTTTGAAATGATAACTTACCTTCAGGAATTCTTAATTTATCATCTCTTATCAATGCATTTTTTATTATTCATGAATCAGAAGCCATTCTTTTCCATCCAACTAATATATTGGTAAACTTTATATCGAAAGAACATGCAACTAATACATTTTGAGCTGGGCAGTCTTTCCTACCATGATATATTGGTGCATCATTGAAAGATACTTTAACATGAAAATGTGTTCCATCAATTGCACCAATACAATTCTGAACCACACACGAATGTAAATGACATGTTTACAAGATTACCAAATATAAAAACATAATTTTTTTTACCTGAAAGTATGAATAAAATCTATTATTGCATAAAATCTCGTTCGACACACTTGATCCATCATATTGTTGTATGAACTTTTCTTCTAATGAAATTATAGATCTCAATACCTTTTTGGAAATACCGAGATAATGTCTCTGTCGACCGGCAAAACCAACATTAAATTGAACGATGTTTATAAGCATGTGATAACATCATAAGAAAGAATGCAACTTGCTCTTCTACTTTGTAGTACAAGGTACTGCATTATCCACCATCACTTTGAAGAATTTTACATAATTCTTCAAAAGTTGTTGTCCCCAACGTGTCATGTTACCATATTGTATATCTTCTTTTGGTTATATATGATTGGAATCTATGATATTTTGTCTCTCTTCAAATAATAATTGAATCGATTGATGCACAAGTGTTCTCTGTTGATGCCTTTGGCGAATGAAATAATAACAAATATAACCTAAAATTAGCATTGCAGCATGTTCTTGAGCTCTCAATTCATCTTCAAATGTCATCTATGTTGTTAAAGCTCTCTTGTTGAGATGTCTCATGTTTTTTATTGAACAATTAAAATAATATTATACAATGACAGGTAGCATTACATTATTTCAAACGATTAAATAGTTCTTGGTAATCAAACAAAAATGACACAAGCAAAAAATTAACAATGATAGAAAGAAAAAGATAAACAAAAAAAAATTAAACTAGCTACTTCTTAAGCATGATTTATTTAATGGGCAATTTAAAATAGCTACTTCACCTGTTATTTATATATACTTTTATGTCATATATTATGTATTAATCCTAATTAAACTTTTTATCTTAATGGCTGCTTTCCAGATAGGGCTGTTGTGCAAGATTTACTAACAACAATATTATGGGAAACTACAGTTGACCATGCCAAGACTTTTGTGCTTGATTTAGCACCATCAATATATATAGAAAACAAAAGATGACAGTCAATTGAAGCTATGAATAACATTTGTCCTGAGACAGTTTTTAAACTCTAGACCCAATTAGGATATAGTTGAAGTAAAATTTGGCTACACTATAGACTTGGGTAAGTTTCTGAACATGAAA
This sequence comes from Nymphaea thermarum, assembly GCA_011799765.1. Taxonomy (NCBI): domain Eukaryota; kingdom Viridiplantae; phylum Streptophyta; class Magnoliopsida; order Nymphaeales; family Nymphaeaceae; genus Nymphaea; species Nymphaea thermarum. The sequence goes on from JAANDH010001220.1 coordinate 61,874, forward strand.
AACTGGCTTCCACGTGTCGTTGGTTTGCATGACACTCGATACACAAAAAAATTCATGAAGGGGGAAGCAATGGAGAAACATAATCAGAACCACCAATAATAAAAAATAAGAAAAAAAAAGCAAGAGATGAATAGGAAAACAAAGCAAGTTTGAGGCCAGACAGAGGGTCTAGAGATGAAGATGATGGATGTGGGACATCGCAGGGCAAGGGATTGAAGCGGCTCATTGCAGTAGTCGGCTTCAATTGTAGTAGTTGATTTCAATGGTAGAAGATTTTAATATCCCATGTCATAGTCAGCCCATTGAAAGGTTACCTACAAACATGGAAAGAGGGGGAGGATACCCACCACCTCTCCTGCACAGTGGGCCTGCCGATGGATGTTGCCCTTGCAACGGAAGCCCAATCTTCTGTTCAAACATTCACCGGATGACCATTCAACCAAGAGAGAGAAAAGAGAGAATAATGCCATATATGTCCTTGCAGTGGAGGAGAAGCTCTTGAGAGGCGTTGCTATGAAGGTGAACTTGCTCTGCGTTGCTGCAGAAGTGAAGCCTAGAAGTCAAGTGTGCATAGGGAGGAGGAAGAAGTTGTGATTTCTCATGCACTGGAGATCATGACAAGGGCAAATGTGAAAGCTCGGAGGGGTGAAGGATTGATGCCAACAAAGGATTCTAGAAGCTGGATGTCAAATCCAGGATTCAAGGAGCTCAAAACTTGTTTTAGGTAGGTCTTCACGATTTCTTGTTTGATATATCATAGATTAGACAATTTTTCTTGATTTTCAGCCATAGAGCTTTAGGATTTCACTTTTTGCAGCAAATGAATATCTATTCTTAGTTATTTTTAGCTTAGAACTATACATTGTAGTTGCTATTTCCATTGTGCACTGCCCATTTTTTGTGTTTTCCAGTAGGTGGGCTTTAGTTTTTAGCTATTTTCTGTTGCAGCAGATCTAAAACGTGTATGTATACTTTGTTTTGTTAAGAATTAGTGAGTCTCTCTCTAAAAAGTGGTTGTTAGACATAGGAGTTGTTTTTAGGAGTCACTGATAGCCTGTTTAGCTAGGCGGAGCTTATTGATCATGTATAGCAACTCTTGTGATATACTTTCTTTTTAATTTCAAATTCTCAAACATGAAGTTAGTGTATTTTAGGATGTATTAGGTAGAGACTATAGTTATATAATTGTTCAACTAGTTAAAGTCCATAGAATTTAGGTGTTAATGGCATTTACTTTATGTTAAATAGCTACGACTGCTCACTAGTCATTTTTATAGGATTCAAATTAGTATAGAATTAATTTCTAGTAGTTTACTGTTATGTTTACTTCAAGATTTTGTTTTTTTAATTGTATGAATTAGTTATCTTGCATTTTGATTCATTTTTAGATGTATAATAGTTAGATGTAAGGATGTATGCTCAATTTAATTGTGTGTGTTACTACTTACTGCATTTTCTAATTTTAGATTAGTGTGTATGCATATCAGTTTGCTGCTTAGCATACTTTGACTGCAATTTCTATTGTAGAATGGTAGGTTAAATAGATATCTTTCAGTTATATTAGTTTTAGATGGCAATATAGTTGTTAATTATTATTTATAGCTAGTCTAATACCTTGAATTATTGTGCTCTGTATTTTCTGGTCTAAGCATAGTGCATGTGTATTTTATCATGTTTCTTAGAATGTTTTACTTCAATTTCTGCTATAGGTCCATAAATTAGATAATTATTTGTTTTTAAGTAAAAGTTAGTTTTAAATCATTAAAAATGCTCAATTTTTGGCTTGTAGACTATTCCTTACTACAATTTCAGATTCATAGTATAGTCTCCTTCATTGTTTATTAAGGTTAAGGTAGTTTCTGTTGTCGTTTCATAGTTTATATAGTTAACTTACTAAATTTACTGATTTGTACAGTAATCTCTTGTTAAAGTTAGTATTTATATTTGTTTCAAGTATGCAGCTGTCTTTTAGTTAAGGTAGTCATCTAGATTTGGACATTTTTCTATTTACAACAGACTCGAGGTCTATCGGTTAGTAGGGTCTTAATTTGCAGCCGTTAGTCATGACATTTAGTTTAAAATTGTATTTTTGTAGTTGTAGTAGATAGTGATCTTGCCTTTAAAATCGTTTTTAGGAGCTAAAATGTTAGTAGCAAGTTGTAGTTAATTTAAAGATGTGGACTGTTTATCATTATTTTCTATGTTCTAGAGAAAGAAAGACCATCATTTGGTGTTACATGTTGATTTTGACTGTATTTTATGTAGTTTATTGGTAGATGCACCTAGTTTTTATATAGGAGCTGTTCCAAAAGAGAGTGCATGTTTGCTTGAACATTTGTTATTTTTGTGCATTTCTAAGGTCTATTTGGTAGTTTAAATTAGTATGCTTTGATATTTCTACTTTGTAGTCTTTAATTGTTAACTTTAAGATTATTTTTGTATTCTAGCAAACTAATGTTAGTGGGTTACATAATTTTGAGTTCACTTATAAAATGCGATCGAACTAGTCTAGACTTGGGTTAGCCAGCATTAACTATGTTTAAACGCTTTTGACATAAAAGACATTAAAAGTTGGTTGTATTTTGCGTTAACAACCGATTAGCACACACTTACATGCATATACTTGAAATGTCTTATTTTTATGTTTTGGTAGCCTTGTATTGCTGCCATTTTGTGCTCTAACTTATTATACAGTTGAATCTTGTTTCATGTGTCCTACAACTAGCTCAAAAGGAAAGCAAGACACATCAAGGAGGATGAAGAACTGTCCTTGATTCGAAGCGCGAGCATCTTCAAAAGAGCCACCACCGTTTTAGATTTTTTATTTTAATTTCTTGTATTAGAATTTGTTGTATTTTAAGGACATTTGTGTGCAAGTTGGAACGAGTCTATACAATACCATTGAGTATTGAATTATCTTGTGGACTTTTAATTTTCTGTAATATAAGTACTTTAATTGACTAATTTTGTGCTTGTTCTATCTAGGTTATTCTTAAGTTTGCCATGTCTTGATTATATAAGTATGGTATTCAATTTTTTTCTCCAAAGTTCTACTCAAACTCACCACTTATGAAATCAAGTAAAAGTATAACTGGTGCATAGTTTCACTTCATATTGCAATAGGTTGTTTAATTTTACATATGTGAACATGGATTAAATTTTACTGTAAAATTTCATGCATATCCACAACTGCACCACTTCCCATTTTGTTTAAGGGCAGTTATAGCTTCTCTCTAAACCTCGTGATCGAACTCTTGGAAGAAACCTTTCTTTGTTTGGTAGGACCAGCAAAGACCTACAATATTTTCAACAAAGATAACTAAAAAAAAGTTGAACGCTCAAAAACCTGCAATATTTTCTATTGTTTTTTCAAAATATGTTGCAGGTTTCCTCCCAAAACCCAAAGAATAGGACCTTTGAAAGAGACTTCCTTCCCTTTGAAGCTTAACAGAGGGACAAAGAGGGGAAGGATGAGAAAAAAAAATACCCTCGCCTAGTGTACCTGTGTGAGACAACCAAAAAACTTATTATTAAGGAAAGAGAGAGAGTGTGAGACAACCAAGAGAGAAGCATACCTATATGAGAGCCCTCTCCAATACCTATGTGAGAATCCCTTCCACTAGAGAAACCTACTTGTAGAAAAGAGAAGGGAGAAGGAGGGAACTGTCAAACTAGAGCACCTATGAGGAATCGCAGAATTCCGTAGAAGACAAGGGGTAGATGCACAATCAAGTAATAGAGTTAGAGAAAACTTTCAATTCTACTCTTATTCACCTTTTGTTTTTTCTTTACATCAAGCTATTTATACACAGTCGACACAATTCTGCTACACTACATCATCATGATTTGTTAGAAGTGCGAGCTGTTACTCTTCTTGTAATAGTCTTTAAACACAACCAGAGTTCTAACTATATCACACTCTAACACTCCCCCTCAAGTTGAGGATCCTATTTCTTAAATTCCTAACTTGTTTAGAATTCTATTGGAATTGTCCTTGCATAGTGGTTTTGTAAATACATCATCTAGTTTCTCTCCACTTCTAATGAACACAGGTTTTATTTCGCTTTTCTAGACTTTCTCTATGATGAAATGGCAGTTTACTTCTATATATTTTGTGCTTTCATGAAATACTAGATTAGCACAGATGTACATTGCAGCTTTGTTGTTGTACTTGAGCTCCACTTCATCCACCTTGACACCAAGATCAGTAAGGACATATTTGATCGACAACAATTCACATGTAGCTAATGACATGGCCCTATACTCGGCCTCCGCACTTGACCTAGATACGACTTGTTGTTTCTTACTTTTCCATATTACTAAGTTTTTTCCTATGAAGCTGCAATATCCAGCGATTGATTTTTTGTCGTTGGGGTCTCTAGCCCAATTGGCATCTGAATAACTTGTAACATTTAGACCTTCATGTCTTCTCATAAGAATTTCCCTATTAGGCATTCCTTTAAGATATCTCACTATTTTATGTAATGCCTCTAAATGTTGTTTTCACAGTGCATGAACTGGCTCAAGGTGTTTATAGCATAAAGAATACAGGCCTTGTGGCTGTTAGATAAATGATTTTTCCAACAAATTGCTAAAAAATCCATGTGTCTTTAACTAGCTCTCCTTCATCCTTCATTAGTTTTATGTTCGTTTGCATTGGTGTCTCTACCTTTTTTGCGTTTAACATCCTTGTTTCTTTTAGTAGGTCAAGTAGATATTTGCATTGACAAATAAAAATTCCCTTAGATGATTGAGCTACTTCTATTCCTAGAAAATAACACAAGCTCCCTAAATCTTTGATCTCAAACTGACTGTTGAGAGCTTTCGTTGTGGATTCCATAAACCTTTCATCATCACTTGCCAGTATCATGTCATCAACATACACTATAACCACACTGGTTCTTCCTGGGTTCGAAATGTGAGTGAACAATGAGTGATCTGAAGCACTTTGTATATAGTGTCAGTTCTTCTAATTTCTGACTGAGTTTGGCATCCCACACTCTAAGGGACTACTACAGTCCATAGAGATCTTTTCTCATTTTTCATACTGCCTTAGGAACTGAGCTACATTAACACCTTGTGGCAGATCCATATATATTTTGTTGTCTAGGTCACCATTGAGGAAAGCCGTTTTCACATCAAGTTGATGTAAACTCCATTTTTTATCTCAACCACTGATAAAACCACTCCTGTGGTGTTCATTTTTGCCACAAGGGAGAATGTTTCATGAAAGTTGATCCCTTCCTTCTGAATGTAACCCTTTCCTACATGTTTGGCTTTAAACCTTTCTATTTCTCCACTGCTCTACTTAATTCTAAATGTCCACTTACATCCTACTATCTTTTTTCCATTTGGTAAAGTTACTATATCTCATGTTCTATTTTTTTTAGCGCACTCAGCTCTTCTTGAATTGTTGCACACCAACCTAGAGATTGACAAATTTCAGCAAAATTAGTGTGCTCCTTTTGAGTGGTTAGATAACTTTGGTACAAATCGAAGTAATTAACACAGAGTAGCAATTTAGTCCTTGTGTGTAGCAACTATTAAAATCATTGAACTTTGCTGGCAGCCTACTTATTCTTGTAGATCTTCCGACCTGGTATTGGAATTCATGGGAACTATTGTTTCCACTCTCTCTATTGGTGTTAGTACCACCATTCTTACTACTTGTAGATCCGCTTAGTGGTACCTCTATCTCTGTATAAACTTATGTTTTTGTCATTAGTGATAACATAGGTAGGGGTAGTCATGGTTGAGGAGCATTCCATTTCTCCATCCACTCCCCCTAAGTCAAACTATGCACATCTGTAAAATGTAGCAAATTTTCTACCACTTTGACATCTCTTACCATTTTTGAGAGTTTGAATCAAAGCACTTGTATCCCCTTTTTGAGGAAAACTAACCAAGAAAGACACACTTGACAACAAGTTTTTTGGAATTTACTTCTTTTATGATCTTGTACCGTTGTACATGTACAAAGCAAGTAGTGCCAAACTCATGAGGAGATGATTGTCTATTCTACACCATCTCAAATGGGCTTTTATTTGCAAGTTGGTGGCTTGCTATTCTATTAATCAAATAGTAGGAAGTAGCAACTGCTTCAAGCCAAAAAATATCAGGTGCATGCATGTGAAATGAAAGAGCACTTGTAATATTCAGTAAATGTCTGTTCTTCCATTCGCATATACCATTTTGTTGCGGAGTCCTGGAGCATGTCAATGGTGGGAGAATTCCATGTGTTTTAAAGAAATTGTCAAAATAAAAATTAACACACTCTCCACCATTGTCTTATCTTACAATTTTTATGTGTTTGTCAAACTGCGTCTCAATCATCGTGTGAAACTTTTTTAAACAATCAAATACTTCATCAATTTTCTTTAGAAAGTATATCCAATTCATGTGTGACTTATCATCAATTAGTAACATAAAATATTTGAATCAAGTGGGAGCCGGTCCCCATACATTGGCATGAATCAAACCAAAAATCCCTTCACTCTTTGTTTCAGAGTGAGGAAAAGGTGGCATGGAGATTTTAGCAAAATTGCATGCTTCATAGATAGAAAAATCACAAACAATACTTGAAAACATAGTTCTAAGTATTCCATTTGACGGAGACCCAACCTACAATGCCACAGGTGGGACAATTCACTATTTTTTGTTGTAAAAAGAGCTTTGTTCTTATTCAAATCAATGCCCATCCTTCTCGTACCCTTCACCAACCTTCCTTCACGATGTTGGGTCCAGCAGAGTTACTACCTTCTTGAAAAAAATAATATCGCAATTAAGATCTCTTGTTAGCGTGCTAACTGATAGAAGACTATTTGGAAACTTTGAATGTATAATGCTGAATTGGATGCATTTACAAATGATAGAAGTACAACTCCTTTTACTGGTGTCATAGAGTTGTCTGCCATCTATAATTTGGTGTTACTAACACATGTAATGTCTATTATTTTGTTGAGATCACCTGTAATAAGTTCAGTAGCACCACTGTCAACAATCCAAGAACTAGAATTTAATTTAACGATGAGAGCAAGAGCCTCACCTAATACTTCAGAGGGTTTGCCAGGTGTGGAAGATGTAGTATTCATGGGAATGTTAGATTGAGCCACCTGACACAGCAGATGAGAAAGTTCCAAGAAGTGCTGTTGAGAGTTCAAATTTCTTGAAACTTGTCCTTGATTCTTGCCTTTTTGTTGCTTCCCATGCAGGTGCCAGCATCTATCTCTAGTATTGCCATTCTTCTTACAGTGTGTATTTGAATCTTGATCAGAATTTGTTTGAAGAAGAAGGCTCAACAACTTCTTGTCATTGTGTCTTCAAGGCCACCAATTCTTGCCTTTCTTCCATCCCTCCTGAATCTTTAGAATTCATCACTTTACAACGAGTTTCCTCTCTTTGTATCATGGCACATACCTTGTTCAAAAATGATAGTGGGTCACTCATTAGAACCTAGCTTTGTAGGTTGTCAAAGTCTTGGCCAAATCCAGTGTTCGCACCCCACCCCTTTTCAAGGAGGTCGAAATGCGAGTCAGCAAAATTCTTTTAAAATTGAGGTCCAACCATTCCTGCCGCCTTTAACAGGGGTAATTAGACCAAGGACTAAGGATCATATACGAGTTATTGATGCAAATCCTATATGCTTATGCATTGAGGTTTTGGATTCAAGAACTGAAATTCATTTTTTGAATAAATGAATTTGAATATTGAGGGTTTTCAAGTTGGTTTAAAAACCTTTGCTTTGGTGTCATTTGAAACACATAATTCTTGAGGATTTTGAAGATTTGGAATTGAGTTCTTTGTTGTGAACTCTAGATGATGATGATCATCTTATGATCAAAATTGGTTTTGAAATCTTCTTTTGTCAAATCATATGATTTGTAGAATTCATTCTTTTGAAAGAACATGGGTTCCAAATCGTTAGAAAGCATGTTGTTTTTCAAACGTACTTTGGCCAAAAGATTATGAATGCATTGCTTGTGTTTTCTTTTGAAGTTAAGTGAGGTTTACGAATTCCTGTTGCAATATGACTTGGTCACATTTTGCAACTCAAATTTGAATCACTTAACGTCTTGAGAATGTGCATGTGGTGCTATTGATTTTGAGTGAAGGTGAATGCATGAAACGGAAAGGGAAACTATATGGAACATTCATTCTTCTCTCTCTCATAATCCATCAAGATTCATTCATATGAAACATACATTCTACACTCTCTCTTATTTTTGTATTCTAGCAAACTAATGTTAGTGGGTTACATAATTTTGAGTTCACTTATAAAATGCGATCGAACTAGTCTAGACTTGGGTTAGCCAGCATTAACTATGTTTAAACGCTTTTGACATAAAAGACATTAAAAGTTGGTTGTATTTTGCGTTAACAACCGATTAGCACACACTTACATGCATATACTTGAAATGTCTTATTTTTATGTTTTGGTAGCCTTGTATTGCTGCCATTTTGTGCTCTAACTTATTATACAGTTGAATCTTGTTTCATGTGTCCTACAACTAGCTCAAAAGGAAAGCAAGACACATCAAGGAGGATGAAGAACTGTCCTTGATTCGAAGCGCAAGCATCTTCAAAAGAGCCACCACCGTTTTAGATTTTTTATTTTAATTTCTTGTATTAGAATTTGTTGTATTTTAAGGACATTTGTGTGCAAGTTGGAACGAGTCTATACAATACCATTGAGTATTGAATTATCTTGTGGACTTTTAATTTTCTGTAATATAAGTACTTTAATTGACTAATTTTGTGCTTGTTCGATCTAGGTTATTCTTAAGTTTGCCATGTCTTGATTATATAAGTATGGTATTCAATTTTTGTCTCCAAAGTTCTACTCAAACTCACCACTTATGAAATCAAGTAAAAGTATAACTGGTGCATAGTTTCACTTCATATTGCAATATGTTGTTTAATTTTACATATGTGAACATGGATTAAATTTTACTGTAAAATTTCATGCATATCCACAACTGCACCACTTCCCATTTTGTTTAAGGGCAGTTATAGCTTCTCTCTAAACCTCGTGATCGAACTCTTGGAAGAAACATTTCTTTGTTTGGTAGGACCAGCAAAGACCTACAATATTTTCAACAAAGATAACTAAAAAAAAGTTGAACGCTCAAAAACCTGCAATATTTTCTATTGTTTTTTCAAAATATGTTGCAGGTTTCCTCCCAAAACCCAAAGAATAGGACCTTTGAAAGAGACTTCCTTCCCTTTGAAGCTTAACAGAGGGACAAAGAGGGGAAGGATGAGAAAAAAAAATACCCTCGCCTAGAGTACCTGTGTGAGACAACCAAAAAACTTATTATTAAGGAAAGAGAGAGAGAGTGAGACAACTAAGAGAGAAGCATACCTATATGAGAGCCCTCTCCAATACCTATGTTAGAGTCCCTTCCACTAGAGAAACCTACTTGTAGAAAAGAGAAGGGAGAAGGAGGGACCTGACAAACTTGAGCACCTATGAGGAATTGCAGAATTCCGTAGAAGAGAAGGGGTAGAGCACCTATGGGTCACTCATTAGAACCTAGCTTTGTTGGTTGTCAAAGTCTTGGCCAAATCCAGTGTTCGCACCCCACCCCTTTTCAAGGAGGTCGAAATGCGAGTCAGCAAAATTCTTTTAAAATTGAGGTTTTGAAAAAATTTTCAAGAGAAAGGGATCCGCCCGTCGGTACGAGCTCCAACCGTTTCTGTCGCCTTTAACAGGGGTAATTAGACCAAGGACTAAGGATCATTTGGATCATATACGAGTTATTGATGCAAATCCTATATAGGTATGCATTGAGGTTTTGGATTCAAGAACTGAAATTCATTTTTTGAATAAATGAATTTGAATATTGAGGGTTTTCAAGTTGGTTTAAAAACCTTTGTTTTGGTGTTATTTGAAACACATAATTCTTGAGGATTTTGAAGATTTCGAATTGAGTTCTTTGTTGTGAACTCTAGATGATGATGATCATCTTATGATCAAAATTGGTTTTGAAATCTTCTTTTGCAAATCATATGATTTGTAGAATTCATTCTTTTGAAAGAACATGGGTTCCAAATCGTTAGAAAGCATGCTGTTTTTCAAACGTACTTTGGCCAAAAGATTATGAATGCATTGCTTGTGTTTTCTTTTGAAGTTAAGTGAGGTTTACGAATTCTGGTTGCAATATGACTTGTTCACTTTTTGTAACTCAAATTTGAATCACTTAAGGTCTTGAGAATGTGCATGTGGTGCTATTGATTTTGAGTGAAGGTGAATGCATGAAACGGGAAGGGAAACTATATGGAACATTCATTCTTCTCTCTCTCATAATACCTCAAGATTCATTCATATGAAACATACATTCTTCACTCTCTCATAATCTCTCAAAGTCCATATTGAAATTGCACGTCATACAATCTATACATAAAAATGGATTTTAATTAAAATGTAGGACTTTCTCTAAATGTGCTTATTATATGATTAAGCACATGAATTAGAGATATAGTCCATAAGCTTGAGACTTGACATGAAACTGTCAAAATGATGAAAAATATATGAATGATGTCAAAATCAATTTTTGAAATAGATGGGAGACGTGGATGGCGTCCACTTATGTCTCAAGATAGCTAAAAAAAATCAAACCTTGTGTTGATTTAGATAGCTGAAAATTATGGACATTGATTCCAATAAAGGCTTGTTTCTTAGATAGAAACGATAAGTCTTTCAAATAGATTTAAATTCCAGATTTAGTAGTAATGAAATCGTCAACTACTTTGGATGATTCTAGGATAGTTGGCATTTCAAATATATAAACTTTGACATGATTAAACCAATTACTATGAAACATGGTCTGATTTCAACACCTAACATACATCGTATGTATGGATTTCTGAAATCAAGCAAATTTTAAAATGAAATAGAATTGATTTCATAACTTGGTACTAAGAAAATCAAAATAAACCATCTTCTTAAAACCAGTTTGGAAACATGTTCCAATCTAATTTGAAGAGAGGAAAGCAAATT
>JAANDH010001221.1:0-70269 GCA_011799765.1 Nymphaea thermarum
AGAGATACAGCATCCGCAGTTACGTGATACTCCTTCCAGATTAAAATCATTTCCATATTTGTATTCTTAAATGTTTATCATTATTACCATAACTTACAATTGTAACATACAAATGAATGTCAATATAAATAGAGTCTAACCTCACACGTTCAAGTGTGGAAGGTGATATTATTTTCTTCATTATCTTGTTTTCTAATATTTTGGGCCTCCGAATCCACAGCGTTTCCAGCCTGCCGCAGATGTTCAATCGAGCGAACAGCTTCCTTTACCTGTATAAACATGTACATGACCTTTTACTAAGCATTCAACATGGAGTCTCATATGTACAATTTGAGAACTGCTTAAGGGAAATTTGATAAAAAAATAGTGGTAGATCTAGTCCAAATTAGGCCATTCATCCACATATATTAAACCCAAGAACCAGTATGAATCCTTAATTTTAGTCCTTATCAGAACCGACTCCGACGGTTATTGTATGCCACTACACAGGCCTAAATGCAACTGGAAAGTGCTTCGTTCTGCTCATTTTAAGACCCCTTCGAGAGAAACTAACCCCTAAAAATCTGAGCCAGCTAGCAATTGATCATGGCCGACCCGGCCGGTTGGTACCAAATTAGACTGATCAGTGCTCAACTTAACAAATATTTGGTGGAGAAACCAACCACCTCTGCCTAGTTCGGATCCCCTCTTTTTAAATGTTTGTAGTTGAGTTCTTCAAGTTTGAATCTTTTTAAGTCAAATCGCACAGTCAAGTGGATAGAGTGCGCCTGTTGGATATGCTTCTGCCTTCCGTTAGATTTTTTACCAGCATACACAAAAACTGACGACGGAGCATCAATTAGCAGCTTGAGTTTGAACGAACAGAAACGTTCACATTCAACGGTCAAAGTATGAGCTCGATCGAGCCCAACTCTAACTTAGAGTTACTCAACCTGTTGCCTCGGAATTGTCACCGATTGATGGGAAACCCAAAAATGGTGTCACCATGGTCGTCCCTTCTCTTCACATCCGAAAATTTTTTATTTTGTATTTTTCAATTGTTATCTTCTAGATATTCAAGTCAAGTTACATAGTTAGAATTATGAAAATCGGCAAAATTCAGTGGAGAGGCCACAGGATCTTAGAGAATTTTCTGGACATGATTTGGAGCCAATCGAGCTGTGTTAAACTTAGCTCAAAGCCCATAGCCCCTCATTCAAACCAACCAAACTCAGCCTGAACTAAATTAAGTGGGACTTGTTACCTCGGAGCCGGTAGATTCTGATGCCAAATCAAAGACACTCTTATTATTGCAGTCCCTTCTGTTCACAAGGCTTCTGATATCTTCCCTGCCCAAGAAGTATTTCAGCAGTTCCACCTTATTATTGTTGAAAGTCAAGTGCAAGACCGTCTCTTCTTGGGTAGTCACATCCTGCAGGCAGCTGGGGTTGGCGGCTAGGATAACCTCCGCCACTTCTCTGGAGCCCCCGAGAGCTGCTATAGGTAGAGGATTTTTGCCATCTTTGTCTTTGAGAAGGCATAGGCGGTTGACATCCGTTCTCATGCGGTTCTCTCCAACTTTCCAGAGGATCTATCTAGCAATCCCTGCATGGCCGTGTGCAGAGGCCAAGTGCAGCGGGGAGCGCCCATTCTAGTCTTGCAAATCCAACATGTCCCTTCCTGGCTGCAATGTGGAGAGGGGTTTCCTCACAGTCCTCCATAACTCTGTCTAAAATTTGTTCATCTTCTTTTACTAGCTGTTGCAGAGTAGTTGTGTCACCGTCAAGAAAGGAAACTTGATTCTTCAACACTCCCCCTCAAGTGGGTTGTAAATATTTGTACAACCCCACTTGATGAGATTCTTGTAATGTTGATCTCGATTTAAACTTTTAGTAAGACCATCTGCCAGTTGATTTGAGCTTTTTGTATATGGTGTGAACAGTTCTCCTTTCTGTACTTTTTTACAAATATAATGACAATCAATTTCAATATGTTTGGTATTTTCATGAAAAACAGGATTTGCTGCAATAGAAATTGCAGCTTGATTGTCACAATGCAAGGAAATAGGAATATCAACTTACACAAGAGTTTTAATCCATGTAAGTTCACTTGCTGCTGTAACCATAGCCCGATATTTTGTCTCAGCACTTGATCTGTACACTCTGTTTTTTACTTTTCCAAGACACAATGTTTCCTCCAACAAACACACAATAATCGGTGATAGATTTTCTGTCTAAACTACCAGCCCAATCGGCATCAGTATAACCACACACTTGATGATAACCATTTCTTTTGTACCATATACCTTGTCCTAGAGCTATCTTTAGATACTACAATATACGATTGACAATTTTCCAATGATGTTCAATAGGAGCATGCGTGCACTGACTGCATATGTTATGTCAAGCCTTGTAATAGTTAAATAAATAAGTTTTCCTACAAGGCGTTGGTAGCCTTCTTTGTTAATGACAGGTTCATCAGGAGTAAGTTCAAACTTTTGACCGACTTCAATAGGTGTCTCTATCGGCTTGCACCCAATCTTTCTTGTTGTTTTGAGCAAATCCATCGTGTATTTTCGTTGAGATAGAAAAATACATTTGTGTAAGTGCTTAAAAAATAACGAAGCTTTCCCAAATTCTTTTATGTCAAAGGCATCATGAAGTAGCTCTTTAGTCTTCAGAATTCCTTTGTCATTTGTTCCTGTAAGAATTATTTCATCAACATAGACCAAAATAATAATAAAATGATCATCCTTTCTTTTGATAAACAAAGAATCGTCGGCATTGCTTCTAGCAATGCTGTGTTGTTCTAGGAAGTTGATCAGATGATAGTGTCATGCTTTTGGAGATTGTTTCAGACCATAAATAGCTTGACGCAACCTGCACACAAGCTTACCATTTGCTTCTTTTGGATTCCCAAGAAGTTTCATATACACTTCTTCTTTTAACTGTCCTTGCAAGAAAACATTTTTAACATCTAATTGGTACAAAGGCCAATTGTAATTGTAAACAATAGAAAGAATTATTTCGACAGTATTCATTTTTGCTATGGAAGAGGCCTTGTGTTTGTGTGTATCCTTTTGTCACCATTCTGGCTTTGTATCTTTCAACATTTCTGATATCTCAGATTTCCAACCTGATGGTTCCGTCGTTCAATCGTCTTTTCTTAAATAGGAAACGCGAGGGTTCAAAAGAGGGAGAGAGAGAGAGAGTTCATTGAAAACAAAAAAAAAGGTGGCGGCAATGTGTAACCTATTTATGTGAGCAAAAGAAAAAGATAAAAATGGCAAAAAGAATTAACAAATAGACAAATTAAAACAGAAATCAGAATAAGCAAAGCATGAGGGGCTCTGCGGTTCTCATCATCGCCTGCTTTGATGGCCTCGGCAATGTTTGGTGGAAATCTGAAGAAAGTGAAGGGGATGCATTATGACGTCCACCGGACTCTTTATCTTGGCTCCGCGTTGAAACTAGATGTGGACTAGCTTCCACTCTTGTTATTTTATAAGAACTGATTGTGTTTAACATGGTCATGGTGAGGGCGCAATATATATGGTTTATGTTTAAGTTTCTAGGGCGCAATATATATGGTTTATGTTTAGTAGAAACTTGAAAGTTTGTACCCTCTAAATAAAACTTCTCACTCTGCCCAAGGTTTTTCCTCTAACAAGTCTACCTTATTTAAAAAAACTAGACAAAAGAAGCAATTAATTAAGGCCCGTCGCTGAGTATTCCGTCTCTCTTAAGCCCTTCTCTGGTCTTGTCAGCTAGCTTTCCCAAATTTACGACAGAATGATCCCGTCTTATGCACTTGAGGAAACGTTTTCCTTCTTATGTAACAAATGAAATCTTCCTACTCCAACCATCGTGCCAGTCCGGATCATGGGCCAATAGCGTTCAGCTTTGTTGGTTTCGAACTTATTAGAGGTACTACGAACACATCACGTACACGTGGAGTTTTTTAACTGAGTTTGTCCAACTGCAACATTAAATAAGCGACACCCTGTTGCCAGATCTTCCGTAGGGGCAGAATAGGAAGCTTCATCAAGTGCTGTTTCAGAATTGACGTGGTTAAATATGCTTTTATTTGATCTTGGAATTGATGATGTTCATCGTTCATCCTTCCATCCTCCTTAGGGCTACAGATCTTGCCGAAAATCTGGTGTTTCGTGGTTCCGCCAAAGAAATGGCCATCAAACAGGAGAATAGAGATTCCATTTATAACATCAGTGAATCGAACTGCATAAGCTCTCTCCAGGCCAACAATTGGGTTTCTCAAAATCAAGTTCAATCTCTGAAAATTGGTTTGTAGTGGATTCTTGAAGATAAAATGAGGTACATGTTGAAAGAGTTCAAGGGCAGAGGGGCAAAGTCATGATTTTTTTTAGGAGCGGGCCAAACAGTCAAACCTCGAATCCGAGTAGGACCAAACTAAATCTGAATTTAAAAAATATATTGCGAAACATTTTTTTTTAATTTTTTAATTTTTTTTTTTCAATTAGTTGGGGTGAAGCCATGGCATAGGTGGCGCCTCCCCTCCCTCAGCCCCTGTTTAAGGGTTATGTATTGAATTGTTTGATGATAAGGATAAGTTGAATGAAGATCAGAGAAATACCCAAGTCCAAAGAAAAACATAAAATCTATACCCTCTCACGCTTATATGACTATCACTCGAAAGCGGGCAACACCACTTGCCAGAAATTGGTGGGTGTGGGTACACCTCATGCATAGAGGGGTTTCGGGAGCTCGATCATTTAATTGGACCAAGTAAGGGCAAATAGATCATAATCCTCATCGATAAGACTCGAAACTAGGCCGGGTCAGCCCAATGCCCAAACCCGAGCCCAGGCCGGGCTTGGCCTGCTTCAAATAAAAAAATATTTTTTAAATATCAAACAAAATTTTTTGAATATAAAATATATTTTTAGTAATAAACTATATATCATTATTAAATAAAAATAATAAAAATAAATAAATCAGGCCGAATAAGGCTTGCCTGGGCCGATGTTTTCGGGCCAGGCCCCGGCCCGATGCCTAGGCTTACTCAAAATGTGTATGCGACTTAGGTGACCATATCCAAATCCATATTTGAAATCCGATATCCAATTCATTTACAGGGAAATTTGAAAGATTTCATTCCTCTTAAATCTGAATTTCGTTTTAGAAGTTTAAATCCAATTAGGATCCCAGTAATTCATTAAAGGAGGATCTGACAGGTGCCTAGTTTACCGTTCCCCCTAAAGGGGTTTACCATAAGAACACTTTCTCATTTATTGACGAGAAAACCAATTCGCCATTAAATAAAGGCTTACACTTGATATGATATGACATACACCATATCAAGCTTACTTGCCCAACCATGGCCCTTGCCTGTCATGCACAGCTTCGGCTGGCGAATCCAGGCCTGGCTGGCACGGCCAAGCAAGTACTGGCTCTGCCTTGTCCTGGCCATGGCTAGCCTGGTAGGCTAAGAACAGGCCGGCAGACTACGAGCTGACGGCTCCACAAAGGGATTTTGATATTTACAATATTGTAAAATCTCTCTCTTTCAACATATTATTTTGATATATGTAATATTGTCAAATCTCTCTCTTTGGCTCCACTATGAACAAGAAGTATGGTCATCGGCAATCTATTTTAATGTCTTATCTTTCAAACAAAACTTGATAACTTGCTTTTACAAAGCATGACAATTTGAAGCCATGTTTTGCAAAACAAGTAATTTAGAAGTACGTTTCAAATCATATTTCCTCAAACAAATTGAAAACTTTAATTTTCAAAACTATCTTCATATTTCCTCAAACAAATTGAAAACTTTAATTTTCAAAACTATCTTCAAGTATAAGTTATCTTTTATTTGAGTACTAGTGACAATATTTGAAGAACTCAAATGATCATATAAGTATTTTTTTTAAACAATTTATTTTCTATGCTATTTAGTTATTCCAACAATTCAATCTCAAGTTTATAAAGTTATTAATTATTAAGGGTTCAACTTGAGGGCATTATTTTTTTAAAACTAAATTATGTTTTAATCATTTCAAAATTTGTGTAATATTTAAAGCAAAATATTTAGACTTGAGCACACATGCATATAAGATTTAAGATAACATTTCAAATATCGGAATGTGTAAAACAAGAGACTAAATTTTTATCAGATTATCTCAATAAATGCGTTGGAAACGGTCGGACATCGTACCGATGGGTAATACCCTTTTTCTCTCATTTCAAAAATAAAACTTTACATTTCTGAAGCACTCCCAAAAAAAAAAAAAAAAAAGTTGGAATGCAAACATGCTGCCTACCCAAGATGATGGATGTTTAAGACAAAAAATAAAAAGAAAAAGAAAAAGGTAAGAGACATTCTCATAATTTAATATCAATTTACACCTTTTCTTTTTGTTTTTCTTTTTAACTATCTATGCGTTGTAGATAGATGGCATTGGTTAAATAGTTTGGTGGCTCCAGAATGTGGCTTGCTCTCATTCTCTCTCTCCCTGTCAAGTTTTATGACCATTCATAAACAGGAACAAAGATTTCTGAGTCCCACCTGTCCCTCATGGACAAAACTAGGTGTTGGTCCTTTAAGATATGGGCACTATCTATTAGAACAGTCCAAAAAAGCGACGTGATTTAAGATATCGGCAGTGAGTAGTAGAACGCCAATCTTGACTTCAACTAATAGAATTATTGGTGTATCATCTCATGAACTGTTCGATTCATATGTGAGTCATTACAGAATCAATGTAAAAACAATTTTAATCTTGTACTGTAACTAACTTCTGGTTGATGAGTTTATACAAATCCTGTACAGTAACTTCCGTTTTCCTTCAATCCTTTTAAATTTGAAGTCCAATGGGATCGATAGGGAGAGATGGTAAGACCACTACAAAAAGAACTGACGGTAGAAAAAGAAAGTGTCGGTAATAAAAAGATTCTTCCAATACCAATGGCATGTGAACTTCATCATCAATCATATTTTTCATCAAGGAAAAAACTTATTGTTGGAAATGTTTCATTTATACAGACAA
This sequence comes from Nymphaea thermarum, assembly GCA_011799765.1. NCBI lineage: Eukaryota > Viridiplantae > Streptophyta > Magnoliopsida > Nymphaeales > Nymphaeaceae > Nymphaea > Nymphaea thermarum. The sequence goes on from JAANDH010001221.1 coordinate 7,010, forward strand.
AATCAAATTTTCCGTTAAAAAAAAGGTTGGCTTATTCCTGACGGCTGAATGATTCCGTCATTGTTTCTCAGGTGACTAATTAGTACAGAAAGAGAAGGAAAGCAAAGCCAGTTTAACACCAAACGAAGATGATTCATTCAATGGAATGGTCTCCCTCTCCCACATTCTCTCCCTTCTCTTTCTTTTGTTTTCTTTCTTTTTGGAAGTTTTTAACTTCTCCACTTGAACCAGATTCTTTCTGGGTGTGAACATGTGGATCATCATCACATGGTGTACTTTAGTACCACGCATATGGGGGGTGTTCATTTCATTCGTTTAATTCGCCCATCTCTCTATCTCTCCTCGTAAAGGTTTTCAATCTTTCCAAAGCTTTCAAAGCAGCAGATTGGCCATCACCATTCAACTGATTCATGCAACGCAACTATCAGTTCAGTCTGTGAATAATATGGAAATAAGGGCACCTACTCTCATATCATCATTTGAATCGGTCATCACATCTCAAATAATATAAATTAAATGTTGATTTCATTTAAGTTTATAGTATGTTATCTAATTAAATTCACTTATATGAGTCAACCCTGAGCAGAGCTTAGGAAAGTAGGTGGAGCCCCAAGTCAGAGTTGCACGGTACTCCACTCCTTACCCAACTCATAAAATACTATCTCATGATAAAACACAAGGTTTTGGGCTACAAGAGGAATATATTTCCAAGTGACAACAACCACTACGAGACTTGAATCCAAGTCCTTTAATAAAGTGGACCAGCTTGATGCCAATTGGGTTATAATTCCTTCCACTTTTGAGGATAGTACCCCGCCGAATATGCTTAGTTAAAAACGTCAAACATGTGTTCGTTGACCTGAAATTAAATTGACTAAATAAAGTGGTAGAAATTTAAATACAATCGCGTCATGTGACTCATATCTACCTCATAAAAAAAAAAAATTGATGAACCTTGGAAGAAAAACCAGAACCATTCTTCAATTACCGACTCGTATGCCTTCATTTAAACGCAAACATGAAAGAGTTACCTCTGGCTTGTCTCTCTGTAAATGGATCAACCAGGGCGTTCAGAATATCTCTGAACCTCAGCGTTCAGAATCTCTCTCTTTCTCTCTCTCTCTCTCTCTCTCTCTCTCTCTCTCTCTCTCTCTCTCTCTCCGTGTGAAATTGCAGATGGGCCATGGCATAACAGCCTAAGACAAGTTTCACTGATCGTGTTTGTTGTAATGAACTAAAACAAATTTTCTAAAGGCTCTTGGGCATGTTACATAAAAGAATGTTTGCAACATGCCATTCTGTGTTCCGGCAAACAAGAGAGATTGAAGATTGAAGCTTCAAAAGCAAAACCAACAATGGCGGGAGGTGTCTAAAATGGCCAAAATACTCTTTGCAAAAGTAATTAAAAACATTTTCTTATAAAGAGAAAATTGTAATGGCAAGGACATTAAAAATGGAAAACTACCTTTTCACAAAGACTAAAATGGCTCTTATATAATGACACGGTGCCTTGGGAGTCCTCAACCAGCAACCTCTTGCACTAAGTAGATTCTATGGTTGGGTTGCTCAACGGTGGAGCCGCCGTGGTCTTGTGACTCTCAGCATCCACCGTCCTCAACCACCAACGTTCCACACCATGTAGATGCTATGCCCATCAATATTTCGAAAAGAAAAACATGTAATTTGAAATATAAGATGATAATATATCCAAAATTATATTCCATTGGGTGGGGCTCCTTTGGTTGACTGGAGCGGGATATGCATCCTATCCCAATCGAGTCGTGCCATTTCAGACCCAGCGGGACCATGTGTCCCATCATCCCATCCCAATCAAGTCCAGCTACCATAAGATTAGAAAAGTCTAATGAATGTTTGATTTAAATCATGGGGATCATGGGGCTGGGGACGGGAAATGATGGAGATCAGCCTAACAAATAAAGGAAGTTGTGTGAACAACCAAAGTTGTGTACCATATAATAATAAACAAGCATCCGAATGATATGACAATAACGTTGAATATTTGGAACTTGCGAGAGAAAAGTCTGTCTGCCTTTTCTTATTTCTAAGGTCAAGTTGAAGAATTTGTCTAGATCTTGCACGAGTGATCAGGACGAAGTCACCTATCTTGTGGATAACGTTGCGAGCTCACCAACCACAATTTTTATTTAGCAAACTTTTTATTGGACGAAATCTATAGTTATCTCCTGATCTATAATAGTCGAGACATCGGACGCACTCAAATGTTTGATTACAAACATTAAATTCGATGCCGGGACAACACTTGTTCTGACAACACGTCGTATGAATTGTAAAAAAGTTTCCAAAATGAATTAGGGCGATCCCGATTTATATAACTGGGGAAATGTTTTTCCTGCTACTTAACAAATGAAATCTGTCCTGTCCAACTGTTGTAATAGTCCGGAGCAAGATCTAAATCAGGTGGAAATGTATTCTCATATTGACGATTGAGATTTGTGCTTAGCATAATATGAGCATTGATCCTGCAAGCTGTTAGCGATTGTTTTCCGGTTCATAGTTTATTTAATCTTCACCAGCGGATCGTCACAATTTTTTTCTTGTGTGCTTTGAGACAAATGTAACACTTTTTTTTAACAAACTTTTGCAGCATTGTTGGCTCTACTAATCTCTGGGCCGTTTTAATATTTCTGCTGTGCAATTTAGAAATGAATAGTATTGTGATTCCGTCTACTTCAACGTTTTTCGGTAGGGATATTAAATGCCTATTTTAGATCGAATGGATGATGAGTTGTTTCCAAAAAAAAAAAAAAAAAAATCTGATTAACAAATCAAACCGCATTTGCATTTCAGATGACATCTGATCAGATTTGGATTCAGATAAGATATTCATAAATTTGATCAAATTCTGTTTCAATTTTATATCAGATTTAGTTTTAAATAAATATCATATATTCAATGCCTTTATATGTTGAAAGTCAGCCCAATTTAGTTTTAAATGGGGATTCAGGTTCAGATGTGCATTCAAATATCAGATTTGGATTATGAAATCAGATTTTGGATTAAAGAATTGTGTGCATTTTCTTTATTTATATAAGAATTTTAATATGTGACCATCTCAAAAAGCAGATATCACGAAGAGTGCATCATATTCTAATATGATCCATTAACAGCCTTAGTTTGTGCTATGAAAGTGGATGTTGGAGAATTTATTGAAAATATTCAGTGCCTGTGATTAACATTCTAAAGTGGGGTAATGATTTGTTTTAGCACATTTAGATAGCGCTTTTTTAAAAAGCTTCTTTGAACAACTCATATACATGTTTGGACAAGCTCGCAATGATATATACATTTTCATGTCACAAGTCACATACCAAAAGAGTTCATCAAATATCAAAAGAGTTCGTCAAATATGACCACATTTGCACCTTATTCCAAACTCTCTCATACAGCACACAAGTGAATTAAACAGCTTCATATATATATATATATATATATATATATATATATATATATATATATATATATATATATATATATATATATATATATATATATATATATATATATATATATATATATATATATATATATATATATATATATATATATATATATATATATATATATATATATATATATATATATATATAGAAATGGACATTATTATTCTTGGGTGTTCGAAGCACCGCATGACATTTTCTTCTGTAGCCAGCTTTCAAGCTTCCTCAGGCCTATCATCGTGTGCAGTATAAGCACTATGGCAATGAGTCCCATGCACGATAACAAAATTACAGTGAGAGTATTTGTCATCGTTTCAGCCGCGATCAAGCGTAATCCGTAGAAGAAGCTAAATGCAACGGAGAAGACGGAGACCCACATTAGAAGCATCAACCCCCAGATCATGATCGGCTGCTCATTGGTTTCGTCGGTTGTCAAGAGCAAGATGGTGGCCAGCGATGCAAATAATCCCACCGCATTACATTTCACAAAGTTGTTGTAGGGGCCGTGGTATCCGGCTTTGATTGCTGTGCCTGCCTGGTGCCCGTCATTTGCAACGGTGGTATTGGATGCGTTCCACGGTTTGTCATCCTGCCAGAAACCACCAGGAGGGTTGAGGGTGGCCTGGTAAGTCAGCGTTGCTATCAGCACGCTCACAATCATCATGGCCCCTCTCTTCTCGCTCAGCCTCCTTTGTTTTACTCCTTCACCAGCCTCCACACCCATTGGACTTCTTCGACTGTCAACAGCTGCAGCACCATTGGAACTACGGTAGTCTGCCATCTGGTTTAGGTCCGAATGTGCAAACTGCCTACACTTGGCTGCGCCAATGGATTCAACCCAAGTTAGGCCATTTTTAAACATATATATATATATACACTAAACGCAAGAATCCCTATCGATCCGTAATGTTCATCCTTTGTCATAATCGACTAATACGTTCATTTCAATCGCATGCAGTTAACGGAATAGTCTTGGTTCTAATCTTTATATAAGGACCGCCCCCGTCTAGGAATTCGCTGGTCCTTCAATATCTGAGCTATTCTTGACCACTGCACACCCAGTTCGCACCAAAATAATAGAATAACTAGTGACAAATTCGTTAAAGTGACGATGGAAAAACTGACCAAGTTTGCCCATGCACTGGGGAGAGCCTTTTGAAAAGGCTCAGTTAAGCTACTCAAGTTCGAAGCTCTCACAGTTCATTACAGTGACAATCAAGTACTGGATAGAGCATATGGAATACTCTTCGATGTTACTATTCAAGCCGTAATCAACTATTCTGCAAGCAAACCATCTGCCAACTAAAGAGGAGATAGTTACCTCCGAGTTCTTGTCAGCTACTCACTCCCAGATGGTGTGGCTGCCGTCGGCAGTTCCAAGCAAGCCAGTATGATCCGCTCTTCTCTTTTGCTCTCTCCGTGCACGTATCCCTTTTCGCTCTTATAAAGTAGGAAACACGAGATCTCCACCGGGCTCTTCTGTCCCACCGAACAAAACCACGCGTTTGCCTTGGGTCCCACTGAACAGAACCACGCGTTTATATATATATATATATATATATATATATATATATATATATATATATATATATATATATATATATATATATATATATATATATATATATATATATATATATATATGTCACCCAAGAGCATCATATACAAGCGTTATATGGAGGGAATACCCTTGGGAATGATATGGAGGATATTTTTATTTGAGGTACTGGGGATGAAATGACTTTGGAAGCCAACAGGGACAATAAATAGGATACGGGTTCTCCTCTTGACAGAGGCCGAGGGCGTATTGAGAATAAGGGTGGCGGGTAAACATTTGCTGAGGAATCCGTTTTCGAGCACAAAGGGGGGGGAAGACGTTAAGGAGTTAGAATTTCCACCCTGCTTCCTATTTGCAGACAAAAAGAATGGTAGATGCGCGGATGAAAAGAGTTCTTCTCATATAACCAGTAAAGATCCCTTCAACCCCTAAAAGCTTCATAGCAGATCGAGCCGATCTGTATCTCAAGAAGTCATAAATGGTAGCTGCTTCCACCGGGCTCTTGGGTTCCACTGAACAGGACTACATATTTTTCTCTTAACCAAAAAACATCTTTCGTGATGGGTTCCACTGAACAGGACTACACATTTTTCTCTTAACCAAGAACGTCTTTCGTGATGACTAAAATGACACAAGAAAATTTGGGGCACATAGTTAACCGACATCAACGTTAGGACTGGAAGGAAGACCTCTTAACCAAGAACATCTTCGTGATGACAAAAATAGCGCAAGAAAATTTCGTGCTCATAATCCACGGACATTAGCGTCACCACTGAGCGGAAGGCATCCATAGAGTAGACTCAGTCAAAAGAGGCGACACACGCCAAGTTGGACTTTGACCATGAAAATTTTTGGAGTCGAACCATGTGTCCCATCGTCCCATCCCAATCAAAGTTCAGTTATCACCGATCGTACAATTTTCAACCGCTCCTCATCAAACGCAGCCTTAGCTCTAAAAAAAAGTGATTTTTTTTTTAAGTTTGTACGGTGTACCATGCCGCATCAAACGAAAGAAATTTTACCATGCATTTTTCTTTGAAATGGGGGAAAATTCCCACTCAAAAAAGTCAGACTCTCCAAGTCCCGTCTTACCATGGAAATTTTAACAGGGAAAAAGTCAGACTCTCCAAGTCCCGTCTTACCATGGAAATTTTAACATGCATTTTTCTTCCAGTGCATCAAACAGGGCGTTAAAATAAACAACACAAGATAAATGTTGTGCTCGTCCTTCGCAATATTAGAAGAGGGAATTAGAAAAGTCCAATGAATGTTAAGCGGAATGATGAGAATAGGGGGTGGGGATGGGAAACGATCGAGCTCAGACTCATCCTACCATATCTTGGGTCTTATCTCTCATCTCTTCCAACTTTAACAAGACCACGTTATGTACACCACTGTACACAACCAGTGTACGTTTAGGGTGGATAACATTGCACATGCACAATGAACATACCTAATCCTGTTGTTATCTTATATTCTTGTCATTATCGTATACTTATTAACTAATATTATTATCATTATCTCATTTTCATAATGACAAGAAGTGGCATGAGATAATAAAAGAGGTATGAACTAATGACATGGTATGAGATAATAATAAATATATGAGATAATAGATATGGCATAATGACAGAAATACAAGATAATAGGTATGAAATAATGACATGAGTTTGAGATAACAATATGAACATGACAAAGAAAACAAGGATGCTTCTTTGCTGCTCAGAGAGACACATTGGTCATAACAATCTACATATACTACGAAATGACACAATCATTTCATCCAATCTTAAAACTTTACTTTTTCCAATTCTTTTTCCTACAAAAAAAAGTCTTTTTCTCTTAATTAAGAACATTTTTAGTGATCACTACATTGACACAAGAAAATTCCGTACGCATAGTGGCATATATAAGTCGCTTCAGTTCAAAGAGGCGACTGCACGCCAGATTTGACTTGATCAACAGAATTATTGGAGTGGAACCATGTGTTTTCCTTTAAAATGGACAGCACAAAACTAATGCACTTGTGATTTGAAATCTTAAAAGCGGGGATTAGAAAAGTCCAATGAACGTTAGACTGAATGATGAGGATTTGGGGGGTGAAGACTGGAAATGATCGATCTCACACTCCTATATATATATATATATATATATATATATATATATATATATATATATATATATATATATATATATATATATATATATATATATATATATATATATATATATATATATATACTCCGCCCAATATCATAAAGTTGATTTTTGAATATAATCAAAATGAAAACACATGGCACTCTTAATTTTTATAATTGATGTCGCTAGTGGCCAGCGCTCCCCTGTCATCAGAAAAATATATGCATAAAGTATGCCAGTTGATCACATGATGTACACTTCATTAAATGCATGCTGTGCTGACTGCTCAGAACCAATTAATTAAATCTGGATCTTGACCAGGTCAGCGAAACAAGCATCACAAAAGCCTTTCATTTGGTAAATCAATTGCAGATCAGTATTGACGAAGATGAAGAGTTGACCTCAAATCCATATCCTATGCGGATCCCCTCAACCAAACCCCTCGCCCACCAAGATCCAGATTCATATCTTCCAGCTTAGGATTTCTTCTATCTCTTATCCCCAAAAGATTGAGGCATTAAACTACAAATGTGTGTCTAAAGATAAACATTGAACCATTAAATTTTGGTTATTTAGGCAGAATGATGCACTTTAGGGGGTAGTATTAATTTACTTTTATTTTTTTCTCTCATAAAATGCACAATGAGCAATTCCAAATGTTGTAGTTCTTTCATGAGATTTTCGACATTCACAAAAACAATCAACCTACAAACAATTATCGAATACTCCTTTTGAAATATATTTATTGTGACCACTCATTATATGTCGTTGTTGAATGCACAATAGTTACGGACTCTAATTCACACTTTTTCTACTACTATAAATCTGAAATATAGTTCATATATAGTTGTTGCAAACCTGTGCCTTTTATAGGCTTAGAGTCCATAACCTTTCTGCATGCACAAGTTCTTAAAAACAACAATTCTGTTTTCCATGTATATATATATATATATATATATATATATATATATATATATATATATATATATATATATATATATATATATATATATATATATATATATATATATATATATATATATATATATATATATATATATATATATATATATATATAAACATGTCTCACTTCTTTCTTCCTAGCCCAATTTGAAGCATGATACTATGAAATAAAGAGCCAAATAGGTCGAACGGAGCACAAGAATTAGCAGGGAACGAAGCAGAAAACAGAGAGAGATGGAGAAGATGCAGAAGGATGAATGTGCCTTATGTTTCGTTCTGTTTGTCTTCTTTTACAAAACGAACTTCAGTATTTACACCATGCTCCACGTGGTTCAAGTAATGCAGCATTCCTATTACCAAAAGCCTCGAAGGAATTACATGATCAAATCCTAATCATTTATAGCATGGTAACTGAACTAATGACAAAATAACCTTTTGCTAAAATGATGAGAATGCCTTTGATAACAAAAATTAGCAACCTCCTACAAAATTAGGTAAAGCGAGAAAATACCTTTTTGTAAAAAAAAAAAAACTGTCATTTTTTTTTAGGAAAAAGACAAAATTGCTATTCAGATGCATATGTGGTGGCTTCTTAGGGGCTTGTGAAGGTGCCAACATTTAATGTCTCGAAAGTACTCCAGGGTCCACCTTGAGCATGCATCTGACATATTCTCTATTTTAGGCATGTCATATTTTCTCGCTTTCCGATTTATGGGTAACACATCAATAATATTGTATTTTGAGCACAAGAACGGTGCATCAAATATGAGCAGTACATATATCTAGCTAAGCGTTCAGTTGAACAACCTAGCTACACACATATTTAGACAGCATACACACATGTTATTCTCAAGCAAATCACTTTGTGCAATATGAGCAACAAAGCAAACAACACCATGCAAGAAAACAAAGACACACTTACATATTTTACGTATGTCTCTCTCATTATGATATGCAATCCGAATGAGAAACTAATCGCAAAGTAGGAGACGGAGACCCACATAATGACCATCAACACCCAAATCATGAATTGCCTTTTGATGGTTATGATGATCAACGATGCAAATAATCCCACTGCGTTAGCTATCACAAACACAACTGCAGTGCCTGAGCTGTGGTAATATGCATCTTCGTCCACACTAATGACCATCATGGCGCCTCTCGTCTCACTCATCCTAATTTCATTTTTTTCCCCAACAACAATGTTTTGCTCTTCTCCAAAAAGGCTTCTTCGAATGGTTCCCTGCGGAATGATCGGTTACTCCTTCACTAGATGGCACAGCTGGAGGATTTTGGGCCTCCGTATCCACAGAGTTTCCAGACTGCCGCAGATGTTGAATCGAGCGAACAGCTTCCTTTACCTGCATAAAGATGTACATGACCTTTTACTAAGCATTCAATATAGAGTCTCATATGTACAATTTGAGAACTGCGTAAGTGAAATTAGAGAAAAAAATAGTGGTAGATCTAGTCCAAATTAGGCCATTCATCCACATATATTAAACCCAAGGACCAGTATGAACCCAAAATTTTAGTCCTTATCAGAACAGACTCGGAAGGTTATTCTTTACCACAACATAGGCCTAAATGCAACTGGAACGTGCTTGGTTGTGCTCATTTTGAGCCCCCTTCGAGAGAAACTACCCCCTAAAAATCTGACAAGGACTAGCAATTGATCACGGCCAACCCAGGCCGGCTGGTACCAAATTGGACTGATCAGTGCTCAACTTATCAAATATTTGGTGGAGAAACTGACCACCTCTGCCTAGTTCGGACCCCCTCTTTTTAAGTGACTGTAGTTGAGTTCCTCAAGTTTGAATCTTTTTTAGTCCAATCATACAGTCAAGTGGATAGAGTGCACCTGTTGGATATGCTTCTGTCTTCTGTGAAGCTTTTTTACCAGCATAGTAAAAAACAGACGACGGAGCATCATTTAGCAGCTTGAGCTTGAATGGTCATTTCATGTTCAACGCTCAAATTATGAGCTCGATCGAGCCCAACTCTAAGTTAGAGTTACTCAACTTGTTGCCTCGGAATTGTTACCGATTGATGGCAAACCAAAAAGTGGTGTCACCATGGTCGTCCCTTCTATTCACATCCGAAATTTTTTTATTTTTGTATTTTTCAATCGATATCTTCTAGATATTCAAGTCAAGTTACATAGTTAGATCTATGAAAATCACGAAAATTCAGTGTAGAGGCCGTGGGATCTTGGAGAATTATTGGACTTGACGTGGAGCCAATGCAGCTGTGTCAAACTTAGCTCAAAGCCCATGGCCCTCATTCAAACCAACCAAACTCAGCCTGAACTAAATTAAGTGCGACTTGTTACCTCGTAGTTGCTAGATTCCAAATCAAAGACACTCTTATCATTTCGGTCCCTTCTGTTCACAATGCTTCTGATATCTTCCCTACCCACGAAGTACTTCAGCAGTTCCGCCCTATTATTGTAGACAGTCAAGTGCAAGACCGTCTCTTCTTGGCTAGTCACATCCTTCAGGCAGCTGGGGTTGGCGGTTAGGATCACCTCCGCCACTTCTTTGGAGCCCTTGATAGCTGCTATATGTAGAGGATTTCTGCCATCTTTGTCTCTGAGAAGGCATAAGCGGTTGACATCCATTCTCGTGCGGTTCTCTCCAACTATCCTGATGATCTCTCTGGCAATCTCTGCATTGCCCACTTGAGAGGCCACGTGCAGCGGGGTGCGTCCATCCTGGTCTGTGACTGCAGCGAATTTCGGCTTTAGCTGCAGTATCAACTTTGCAAATCCAAGGTGTTCCCTCAGAACTGCTATGTGGAGAGGGGTGTCCTCACAGTCCTGCTCAACTTTGTCTAAAATTTGTTTTTCTTTTTGCACTAGCCGTTGCAGAGCAGCTGTGTCACCCGCAAGAGCACATTCTATCAGCCTTTCATCCATGGGTGCAAATCTTTCGTTCTCTCTCTCTCTCTCTCTCTCTCTAACTTCCCTGCTTTGACAAAAAGAGGATCTCCATCAGAATTATTTCCAAGAGCAGTTCATGTTTATAAAGATCAACTAGTGTGAAAATGCTTCTCGGGCTTGTGCCGATGTGTCTGCATTTTTTTTTTTAATAGTGGTTTGCTTCCTCAAGCAAAAAGTGGAAGAAGAGACCATGTCAACTTGATTCACTTCTACCTCGAGATTAACTACGAAACGGGGGAAAAAAGAAAATATCCCAATATCATTACCACTTCCACGCTTTTACCAAAGAAATTACTCCCTGTGAAGACCTTTTCAATGTAAGACATAATCTGCCAACTTAAAGCCATATTGCATGATCAAACCTTTCTCTCTTGAGGGTGCCGCACACGGTCATCCCCTGGATCGAAATTGATTGTTGGAGCTTTTTGTTTTGTTCTAAGCATTTGTCGTACTCTATTTCACTCTTTTCTTTTTGTTAGAAGAGAGCTTTTCATTTGAAAACAAAAATTGTGACGAGTCGTCACCAATCAACAAAGACATTTTTTTTTCACCATGTAAAACTCAACAAGACCTTATATTGCATTTAGTAGCCTCGGATCTTAGATCTCAAACTACATAAAATGATGTTTTTTAACAAACTTAGGATCCCATTAGGAATGACTTGAAATTCATGCTACATGTTAAAAATCATGCATTTAAGTATAGTAGAGTCCGATCAAAATTTGATATCCTAAATCCTAAGAATCTCAAATCAACTCAAATCTCAGATTCACAATTAAACAAACTCAATCTTATTATTCTCGATATTCATGGAGGGGGCCGGCAGTTGCTATGCCCTTACCCTCCCCACAATCCTTCAATTTTTTTAATTTATATGTTACATTTAAAAAAATTTATTGTCCTATATAAAAAATTTAAAAAGTATAATTTGACACGTCGCAATTTTAAAACTATAATTTAATCCTTAAAAAAAATTCCTACCCTACCCTGCTCATCACCAAAATGCCTTTAAAGGCTGCCAACCAAATTGTGAAATAGCGTAAGAAAATACCCCATCATTAAAAAAAGTTTATAGTAATGCTGAATGGTCGGGTCATGTCAAGGTTTGCACCCATGAGCATCCCAAACAAGCTTTTTCATGTAACGAGTTCAATACTGATTGCAAGATGGCAAGCAGAGGAGGCAGAAGTGAATTTGCTTAGATCAAAATGACATATCAAACACGTTCAAATGATAAAAGGGGAGTTTTGCCGAAATCACTTTGATAAAATTGTTTTTTAAAAGAAAGTGAATGACCTACAACTCCTAGGCTGTCAATAAAAAGAAATATGTTTCGATCTTCTTATTCAAACACATAAACCAATCTTTTAAAAATGATAAAAAACTACTTTTTAAAAAAAGTTCGTTTTAAAAACCAACTGTGTGTTTAGTGTGTCGGCCATACGCTACTGAATAGAATATTCACCATCTGCTTATAGTGTAACAGCATATAAGAGAGAGAACAGAGTGAAAGGCTACATATACAAGAAGAAAAAGGAAGCATGGAGACCACATCTAATAAGATGATTGAGAAGCCCTTACGGGCGTTCTCTTGCAAAAGATTAGGTAAGGAATAAGTTTCTACTTTGAAGTTATGCAAAAATGAAGTACCAAAAATAACAAATCTTGTATGTTAACGTCATGTTTGTTTCGTTGCAGATTTGAGATTCAAAGATCTTAAAATTATGAATTTATGATTGAACCATTTTTCATCTGACTTGATTTTTAACAAGTAACAGGTATTTAAAATCTATATTACAGTATTTTTTCAAACATAACTTTTTATGCAGTCATCATAGGTTATTAAATGCAACCTTAACAATATGCCTCAAAGAAAAGGATTTTATAACCATAAATAATGGCGACACTCGCAAGCAATCGATGCCGGCGATGCTGTCAGACTCGGGGGACGAGGTTTTGGGTCGCTCATACAGGCGGATGATGTAATGTTATCAGATATGGTGAATGCGTACACCAATCAGATCCGACGGATGTTCGAAAGAAAAGCGAGAGTAACCCGGCCTGCTCGGCGGGAGAAAACCACCTTTTCCCATGCCGGTGTTCCCGTGGTTGGTGTATGCAAGTAGCACTGGGCCACGAATTTTACTGACTTAGTTAAGTCCACTCCTAAACCGCTGGGAAGGAAGATACAGTGGCTGCAATAGAGAGCAGAGGAGAAATGAGGCAACATGTGGTTGCCAGCGAGGGAGTATTCCGCAAGCCATATTTGGCCAAACCAAACCATAGATGGGAGAGTTACCTCCAAATCGATTTGCTGAGAGCTGATGCCAAGTCCCAGATGGTTCCGTCGTTCGGATAACTCGGATGTCCAACAGATGGTTCGTCGTTCAATCGTCCTTTCTTAAATAGGGAACGTGAGGGTTCACAAGCTTTCTTGCTTTCTCTGAAATTTTACAGGAAAAGCACTAGCTTTACAAGTGGGGCTTACGCATGAAAAGACCCTCGTACATTTCAAAAAGAGAGAGAGAGAGAGAGAGAGAGAGAGAGAGCGGACAAATAGAAAATAAGGGGGAGAGAGAGAGAATGAAATGAAAGTTCGTTAAAAACAAAAACAAAAGGTGGTGACAATGTGTAACCAATTTGTTGAGCAAAAGAAAAAGATAACAATGACATAAAAAATTAACAAAGAAATAAAAAAAAAACAGAAATCAGAATAAGAAAAGCGTGAGGTGCTCACCGGTTCTCATCAACGCCAGCTTTGATGGCCTCGGCAATTTTTGGTGGAAATCACAAGAGAGTGAAAGAGCTCCCGGAGAAGAATGTTCCTGTCACCTACCTCCTCCTGCCCCTCTTCCAACCCCACTTCGTGCTGTCACCTACCTCCTCCTGCCCCTCTTCCAACCCCACCTCGTGCAGTACTGAAACCATCATTTCCCCTTTTTCTTCACTCCCTTGGGCACCATTTCTCCTCCGCTTTAATGTTGGTCATCTTTTTCTTTTTTAATGGTTTTTTTTTTTAATTGAAGTGGTGTAGTTTTCACCCCCATTTTTTTGGTCCCTTGACACTTCTTCTGGTGTCATTGCCTTTGTTTGTTCTTGTTAGCTTTCTTATCACTTTGTTTAACTAACCTATTTCACCGCGGCTTAGTCTCGGATCTATATTTTTACCTCTTTGTCTTTTTTTCTTTAGTGTTACCTTTCTTTGTTAGACTCATCTTCAATTCGTCTTCTTTTTTTTGTTTTGTCATTCCCCCCACTTGTCTGTTTCATGGGGTCATGTCTGGAGGTTGTGGTTCATTCAGCTTGGTGATGCCTTTGGGAGGAGCGCAACAACAGGGTCTTCAGGGGCACCTTCTCTTCGCCGGAGTCTGTGACTCGTCTTGTGCAAGGGAATGTCCATTTTGTCATTCGGCTGTGGCGTCGTTGCGGCTTGATGGTGTTGTTCCGTCCTTCCACTCTCTCTTCACCTCTCTTATTTTGTTTTTCTAGTATTGTATATTTCGTCTTTTGGTTCTATCTTGCAGTTTGTTATTGTATCTAGGGGACTTCTTGTCCCCAAATTTTTGTAACTTTGGTCCCCAAATTTTGATATTGATTGAAGGTCTCTCTCACCCTCAATTTTGGATACTCCCTAGGGCTGCTCCATCCATGATTCTCTCAGATTCTGATTCACAATGAACAACATAGAAAAGAAAATAAAATATGGTCAGCTCTCTCTCTCTCTCTTTCTAGGCTCCTTGGGGTGTTTCGACATCAATGACCTCAGAGTACACTTACTGTGTTTCTTTGTTCTTGATTGTGGCATCTCGCCACTTTCCAGTAGTTTCTTTTTATCTTTTCATAAGTTATATGTCATCCCTGCCCTCTATACCTGGCATGCCCTCTACCATGTCCGTTCCACATCCCACATCTAAAAGAACATTTTTTAGGGCTTATATTTTTTCAGTCATTTAGCTCACTTGTTCCCTAACCTTGCCCCTACTTATCCTATTTCATTCCGCTGCAAACTTGCTGGGGGCAAGCCCCCTACTTTTGTTTCCCACAAATTAAACTAATTACTGATGTGCAAAAAGAGAGACAAAAAGAGATCAAGCTAACCTTGAGTTAGGATAATCCACGACACATGAGATGCCAAACAGGTGGGCAATAAGTGTATAGACAAACATACTGGCTGCAGGGGAGCAGTAACTAATGGAAACAAAATTCTTCAGCCCGTGCATTTCACACGAAGCCATAAAGTGGTTCCAGGGATGGTAGATGCATTGTCTAATTCTTTTTCTCCAAGACATGTTACCAAGCAAGAGTCTGATACCCTCAACAAGGCATAGGCACCACAGAGACAATACTGTCCAAAATTAGCCAAAAGTCTTGCGGACGAGCAGACAAAATTGGTTTGTGTCATGTACAGATGAAACCCACGGTTGTGGAATTTACACACTGCAAGACGGAGGTTGTGCTTCGTGGTAGTGGGAGGAGGCCACATATCGGGGTTCATAGATGTAATCAGCCACATCTTGATTTCTGCTCGCGTGTTTTGGAATCGACTTCTAGACAAAACATCTTCACATATTTTTCTAATGGTACCTGCATCTTTAATTTCCTGGTCAATATGAAGTAACGCATGAATATAATCCTTAGAACTTCTCCCTTTAACCTGAGACTGTTAATATGCAGTATTAGGGTCATTCTCAACCATCCAAGTTTTCCATGCCTTCAGCCTCCATGAGCTCTCCTTCTCTGCAAAAGAGGCTACCAGCTCCTCCTTTAGGACACTGTCATGCGACTGCACCTGAGCCATTCCTTTCTCCCTGGTTTGGCCAAGTGGAATGCCTACCTGGATCAGAAAGACATTTAAGCTTGCAGTATAAAATGATTTTACAAAAGACATGACAAGAAAGTGCATTAGGATAGCTATCTGGAATAATCAGCCGTTCAACAACTGACCGCTCCCCACTTGAAGCTTCTCATAATGAAGAAAAGATCCAGCTGAATAATAATAAATAAATAAATAATCTTTCCCTGGAATCTTAAATGCACATACGCCCACCTCCTTATTCGGAGACGACCAATGCTTTATGACCTCAGAAGGCCTCAATCATTCACCATCGATAACCTTCACAGCTGTACAGAATTCAAATGGTCATTCGCAGGCGCTTGAAATTATCTTCTTTCACTGTGAGCATACCACAAACAGTCTGTTGAAAAGAGACAAAAAGAAATATAAGGATTGAAGCAGCTACCTTTATGGCTTAGAGAAAGATCGGCTCGATCTGCTATGAAGGTTTTAGGGGTTGAAGGGATCTTTCTTTACTGGTTATGATGAGAAGAATTCTTTTCATCCGGGCATCTAGCATTCTTTTTGGCTGCAAATAGGAAGCAGGGTGGAAATTCCAACTCCTTAACCTCTTCCCCACTTTGTGCTCGAAAACGGATTCCTCAGCAAATGTTAACCCTCCACCCTTATCTCTGGTGGCCTCAATACCCCCTCGGCATCCATCACCTGTTTCTCCTTCCAAGAACCCGTTATACTCGTTAACTTAGTCATCTTCTTAATGATCGTCGGCTACTGGATGCTTTTAACATTGTCCTCCTACTTATTGCCCCTGTTGGCTTCCAAAGACATTTATTCCCGCAGAACCTCAAATAGAAATATCCTCCATATTCTCAATAGCACTTCGTCCATATACGCTTATATATGATGCTCTTGGGTGAATATATTAAGAATAGTTTATATATATATATATATATATATATATATATGTGTGTGTGTGTTGGGGGGGGGGGGGGGGGGGGGGGGGGTTCTGTTCAGTGGGACCCAAAAACGCGTTGTTTTGTTCAGTGGGATCCAAGAGCCCAGTGGAAATCTCGTGTTTCAGACTTTATAAGAGCGAATAGAGATTACGTGCACCGAGAGAGCAAAAGAGAAGAGCCGATCATACTGGCTTACTTGGAACAGCCGACGGCAGCCACACCAAATTCGGAGGTAACTCTCTTCTCTTTAGTTGGCAGATGGTTTGGTTGAAGAATAGTTGGTTACGGTTGAATAGTAACATCAAAGAGTATTCCATACTTAAATGCCTTGATCTCTATCGACATAGCTGGGGCAGCCCTATGTCAAGACTGTAAGTGGGTACTGTCACCAAGTTTTTTAATCGGTCTTGAAAATATGGTCACTTTGTTTTGGTGGCGCATATAAAACCTTGTTTTTCATAAATAACCAAAGAGAGGTCAAGTTTTTCATTCCCTTCTATAAAACCAGGTTTTTTCAAAATCAAAATTTCCTTAAACGTCCTATTTTGGTGTCACTCAACCTCCCTAAAAGTGCGTGGGCAAACTTGGTCAGCTTTTCCATCATCCCTTTCACGAATTGGGCATTAGTTAGTCTAATATTTTGGTGCAAACTGGGTGTAAAGTGGCCAAGGATAGCTCAGATATGAAAGGACCAGCTAATTCCCAGACGGGGCGGTCTGTTATATAAAGATTAGAACCAAGACTATTCCATTAACTGTATGCATGCAGTTGGAAAGAACGTATGAGTCGATTATGATAAATGATGAAAATTATGGATCGATAGGGATTCTTGTGTTTAGTGTATATATATGTTTGAAAATGGCCTAAGTTAGGTTGAATCCATTGGCGCAGCCAAGTGTAGGCAGTTGCACATCCAGACGTAAACCAGATGGAACCCTACAGTAGTTCCACGGGTTTTGCAGCTGTTGACAGTCGAAGAAGTCCAATGGGTGTGGAGGCCCAACCTCCTGCTGTGCAACCTGGTGAAGGACTAGAAGCTCAAATGAGGCTGAGCTAGAAGAGAGCGGCCATGATGATTGTGAGTGTGCTGATAGCGACGCTGACTTACCAGGCCACCCTCAACCCTCCAGGTGGCTTCTGGCAGGATAACCAACACGGATCCGCAGGCCAAGCAATCAATGCTCAATCTTACGGCGACTACAACGCCTTTGTGAAATGTAATGCGGTGGGATTATTTGCATCGCTGGCCACCATCTTGCTCTTAACAAGCGCCACAACCATTGAGCATCCAATCACGATCTGGGGGTTGATGCTTATAATGTGGGTCTCCGTCTTCTCCATTGCATTTAGCTTCTTCTACGGATTACGCTTGATCGCGGCTGAAACGATGACAAAAACTCTCACTGTTATTTTGTTATCGTGCATGGGGCTCATTGCCATAGTGCTTGTACTGCACACGATGATAGGCCTGAGGAAGCTTGGAAGATGGCTAGGGATGAAAATGACATGCCGTGAAGCTGCTTAATTGATTTCTGTGCTGTCTCATAGTGTTTGGAATAAGTTTCAGTTGTGGTGCTATTTGAAGAACTCTTCATATATGTGACTCATAATATGGAGATGCATATATGTCTTATCTGAATCGAAATCCAATCTAAAATCAAAATCTGATTTTATTTGTTTATCAGATATTCAACTTTTTTCACATTTTTTTTGAACTTGATCTTTTTTAAAGAAAAAGAGAGAGGGTTGACGGAGTCAAAGGTCGCTATCAATCCATGTTGTCCTCTAGCAAACGTCACCGTACAATCTTGCTGTCCTCCAGCAAGGCTTGTCGCTGACCATTTCTTCTTCTTTTTTATTGTAAAAAAAAAATCAATTTAAAGGGATAACTTTATAAAATTATTTCCCTATTTAAAGTTTTGCATTCAGAAAGGTCGGTTTGAGATACAGCGCTTATTTGTTAACATTCCTAAGTTGGATAATGTATTTATAACGCGTGAATGACGACTCGGAGTCACTGAGCTCAATCATGGGGACGTCCGATCCTTGGTAATAAACAGTTAACAGTTTAGAGAAAAATACAGCGAATGAACGAACGCCCAATAAAAAAATGTCCACTCCTTTTTTTTTCAGTTGTCTACGGCGATGGATTCGATTTATATATATATAAATATAAATAAAAAATATTAATATATATCTATATATAAATATAAATATAAAATATATATATATATATAGTGAGTGAATGGTAACTTTAGCCATTCTATCCATCGCAATAAATATGAAAGCAAAAAAAAATGAAACAATACTCTGTAATGAAGATGTCCATATCATTATTTTGCTTGATTTTCTATCCACCGTCTAACATGATATCGATTGGACGACCCTCAAGAGTATGTTGTGATCAGAGTCATCATTTAATATATATATATATATATATATATATATATATATATATATATATATATATATATATATATATATATATATATATATGTGTGTGTGTGTGTGTGTGTGTGTGTGTGTGTGTGAAGCCACTTCGAGCTCAAAACTGATTTGTATAGATCATGGCAAATTCATGTTTCTGCCTTTTCTGTTTAGTCATACGATTAATTTCTAGAGGGTTCATTATTTGTATTCAACAAATTGCTGAAGTAGATGTTCCAATTCCTCCTTTTTTTTTCTTTTTTTTTTGTAAGGAAACTCAAAAGATTGAACTTATAACACTGAGTACCTATTCTTCAGTTGCCTCTAATCCCAAATCCAACCTACATTTGAACGAGTCTTTCTATCATAATGCATACCGTTACTCAGATATTCTAGTCCTTGGCCGGGGGCTTCAAAATTCCAGGATGTATTACCATCAGGAAGATAGAGGGGGATTCTCATGTCTTTCATTTGGGATGGTGGTTCTAATAGTAAAATTCATTCCATCATGGAGTAATATTTTCATGCCTTACCAAGAGGGTGATATCAATGTTAATGACCTCACAAGTCACCAAGTTATCCGCTAAGGAATGTAAGGTACAGCGAAGGTGTAGACGGAAAAGGCTCTCTAGTTTTATTATTCGAATAGTGGCCTTACGTATACAATTCTGTTACAAATCAACGGTGAATTTAGAGAAATACATATATAACCATTTCTACACATTTGCACATACGAACAGGCCATCTCTCAAACTACTCTATCCAGTCGTCATCCTGTAATTCAAGTCTTGCTAGGAGCAACTTTTGGAACCAAAAAGAACTTGCCAATTAGTAACTTTAACAAGTTTATTGAACTGAAAATTTCAAATGTAATTAAATTTTTTTAGTAATACCATGCACTACTGTTGCATTAAGCAATTTTTAAAGTTTCATTTATAAAAAAAAAAATGAAAAATGATTGAAGGAAGGACGGGCATGACCCTTGGGGGCCCTGGCTGCTCATGAGCCCCCCACCCCTCATGACATGTGATCAAGTAATTAAAGAGACTCTCCGATCGAGGTGACCGATTAAATCTTCATGGTGTGGGATGTCGTTGGTTGAGAACGCCGGACGTTAAGGGTCACAAGACACCGTTTCATGTATAAGGGCCTCTTGTTTTTTTTTTTTGAAAAAGTAGTTTTTATGTTTAATTTCCAAACATTTCCATTTTTCTCTTTATAAGAAAATGTTTTTAATTAATTTTACAAACTTTGTTCGTCAGGAATCCTTTGACAATTCTAGGCACTTTTTTTTTATGTTTTTGGAGCATAAATCTTCAATCTCTTGCGTTTGCTAGAAACACAAAATGTCATGTTGTAAACACCCTTTTATGTAACATGGCCAAGAGCCTTTAGAAAGTTGGTTTTAATTAATTACAACAAATACGGTTAATGAAACTTGGATTAGACTGTCATGTCCTCAGCAATGTATGTATATGTGTGTATGTGCACCCATGCATGTGCATGTGAAAACAAGTAGCTACTAACAGCTTTCGTATACAAGACTTTAATATGAATCATCTAAGCATACCCATCAAAAGAGATAGGATGTTTCATCTTAGAAAACTCATTTATTTCTCTTTTTCTTTCTTTCTCTCTTCCTTTAAAAGGTATTTAGGACTTGTAAGGTTAAGGCATGTTGCTTACGACATCCAGCCCTCACGTATCAAGAGAAGGTTGCTTCAGAGAAATGCAAATCTAAAGTTATGAATATTCAATAAGAAAAAACTGTATCTTATTTGCCTGTGTCTTCTAATTGTTCTCTGGTGAAGAGCTTGCTATCTTCGTGGCGTCACCACCATTGCGATCTTTTGTTCCCTCTGTGGGAGGGTATGAGCTATGAAGCTTAGAAACTGCTCCGCCTCCCACTGCAGGGCCATATGTGCCAACAAGTCATAGGAAAGCTCAAACGCCAAATGGACTTTAACCACCCTTATCTTAGTAGACCTTTTCCACCACCATTGGATTGCTTCCTTGACACTCCTCCAGTTGGGAAGTATCCGTCGGGTTCAAGATGACCTTTTTAATCATAATTAGAATTAAAATGTTGCCGCTGCCAACATATTCTCATTCATACTCTCTTTTTATGTATCACAAAAGTCCATCAGGGGGCAGAGGGAAGGAGGGGCCGCCAAAGCCATGGCCTCACCCCAGTCAATGAATCTTTTTTTTTACATTGAAAAAAATAATATTTTTTAATTGCGTAATGTATTTTTTGTATTATAATTCAGTTTGACCCTACCCAGATTCAGAAGTCAGACTGTCGGCCTGCCCCTGAAGAAAATCTTGGCTCCACCCCTAAGTCTATGTGACTTTCATTGGAATGAGCGACTATTGGGGGTCTTGCAAGTTGCACTAATTCTTGATTTCCTATTTATATCTCAGTGTTGGCTATATGCATCGGATGGTATGGACCTATATCACTAATTAAGGTAGGGTTTAGATGACACTCCAAAAATATGATGTTTTCTGAAGCTGAGACTCTGTCAAAACTTGATCGTTTTTTTATTTGTTATGAAACCCAACTGTCTTATAGGGAAAAAGGAAAATAGTGGAGAAGCGGTAAAGTTATTGACAAAATACCGTTGGTGAAGACCCTGATGGCTATCAAAGTAAACATCTCGTTACTCCATCTCCCAGAATTCAAGCAATTTTCCAATACTTATTTCTTTAATATATATCACGCACACCTAAAAGCACATAGGCCTAATTGCAACTTTGCCACTGGCCTTGTGCTCCAAGATATGCCAGATTAAAATATATTAATGTGAGAAGCAACTAATTACCTAACTCAAGCTTTTTTTTTTTTTTTCTGTTGACACAAAACACTATCAATGTTGACAATAGACTTCACGTACCCAACTTTGGCAAGGGATGGGATGTTCTCAGGCGTATAAAGTAAAAAGGGTGAAAAAATTGGTGAGCCCTCGAGATGCTTTACGAGTAAAACAGGTTATTTACACACGCCTGTGCACTATAAATCCAATAAAATTTGACGTGGAGAGATAGAAAGAGAGCCGGCCACTTTGTTCAGAATAGGGAGACTAAATTCTGTCGTTCTTTCCGATATTTTAGTCACTGCGGTCAGAAGGAAGGTTGTGTTGCAGTGATTGTAGATGCCTAGAGAAATGCTGATGATGGTTGTCCTCGGATTCAAGCTTCTTTCTTTGAAGTTGGAGCGTGCGAGATGAGCCGTTGCTCCTTAGCATAAAAGCTTTTTAGGCGATGTCGGGGGAAATGATCAGAAGCTTGCGGAAAGCGATTGAATATAGTACAACAGTGTGAATATATATATATATATATAAATATATATATATAATGCAACAGTGTTTGAATGGAGAAGAGAGAGGAAAAGTTCTCCAAGTCCACATCAAGACTAAAGTTGTGTTTTAAAAGGACAAGAAGAGTTTATAAAATCTGACCACATATATAGTACCTAATAAACAAATCACAAGAGCTACTTATTAAATGAGCAAACAGCACGTCACCGCTCGAGTAACGAATGTTAACAAATAAGTACTATATCTCAAACCGATGTTTCTAGATGGAAAATGTTGTAGTAGATATACAATTTATAAAATTATCCCCACAAATTGAATTTCTATTTTTTAAAAAAAAAAAAAAAAGAAAAGGTCAGCAGCAACCCTTGCTGGAGGACCGCAAGAATCTACATTGACCTTTGCTGGAAGACAAAAGGGATTGATGGCGCCCCTTGACGCTGTGGACCTTCTCCTTTCCCTTAAAAGAAACAAAGATAAATTCGATTTAGATGGGTAATTTTATAAATTGCCGTCTACTTTAACGTTTATTGGTAGGGATGTTGAATGTATGTTTTAGGTCGAACAGACGATGAATTGTTTGAAAAATATTGGATGTGAAATAAATAGAATATTGGATTAACAAATCAAATCGAATTCAGATTCAGATTTCAGACATGATATCCTATCAGATTTGTACTCGCATAAGATATACATAAATATTTGATCAAATTCGGTTAGATTAGATTTAGTTTTAAATAAATATAATATAATCAGTGCTCTTATAATTTGAAAGTCAGCCTGATTCAGTTTGAAATGGGGATTCAGGTTCAGATGTGAATTCAAATATCAGATTCACATGATGAAATCAGATTAAAAGATGTATGTGTTTTCGCTATTCATATAAATATTTTAATATGTGAACATCGAAAAAGCAGATAACGAATAGTACGCCTGATTCGAATATGATCGATTAACATCCTTAGTTTTGGCTATGAAAGTAGCTGGTTGGAGAATTTCTTGAAAATATTCAGTGCCTGTGATTGACATTATAAAGCGGGGGAATGATTTGTTCTAGCACATTTAGGTAGCGCTTATTTAAAAAGCTTCTTTGAACAACTCATATACATGTTTGGACATGCTGGCAATGATATATGCATTTTCATGTCACAAGTCACATATCAAAAGAGTTTGACAAATATGACCACAATTGCACCTTATTCCAAACACTCTGATACAGCACACAAGTGAATTAAACAGCTTCATATATATATATATATATATATATATATATATATATATATATATATATATATATATATATATATATATATATATATATATATATATATATATATATATATATATATATAGAAATGGACATTATTATTCTTGGGTGTACGAAGCACCGCATGACATTTTCTTCTGTAGCCAGCTTTCAAGCTTCCTCAGGCCTATCATCATGTGCAGTATAAGCACTATGGCAATGAGCCCCATGCACGATAACAAAATTACAGTGAGAGTTTTTGTCATCGTTTCAGCCGCGATCAAGCGTAATCCATAGAAGAAGCTAAATGCAACAGAGAAGACGGATACCCACATTATAAGCATCAACCCCCAGATCATGATCGGATGCTCAATGGTTGTGGCGCTTGTTAAGAGCAAGATGGTGGCCAGCGACGCAAATAATCCCACCGCATTACATTTCACAAAGGCGTTGTAGGGGCCGTTGTAACCAGCTTTGATTGTTGTGCCTGCCTGGTGGCCGTCATTTGCAACGGTGGTATTGGATGCGTTCGACGGTTTGTCATCCTGCCAGAAGCCACCAGGAGGGTTGAGGGTGGCCTGGTAAGTCAGCGTTGCTATCAGCACGCTCACAATCATCATGGCCGCTCTCTTCTCGCTCAGCCTCATTTGAGCTTGTACTCCTTCATGCTAGGGATCCTGTTCGTTAATGTGAGCAATATGAGGAAGTGGAGATCGTGTAAACATGTGGTGGTTTTTTTTAGTTTCTTTTCTTTAGCCATAAAAATAGGAATTAGTGGTTATGTGTCCACAAAAGGAGGCTGCTTTTGGCAAGTGGCATTAGTGGGTAGTTTTCAAGTAAGTGGCATTAGTGGGTAGTTTTTCTTTTGCTCTTTAAATACTAGTTACATGCGTGTAATCCATGGTGTGAGAAATAGAATTGAGTTTCTTTTGTTCAATTTTATCTTAATGTGTTTTCCTTTAGTGCTTTTTGTGTGTGGGAGTTAGAAAGACTTCCTTCAATCTTGGTATCAAAGCGCCAGGTTGCGTGGGCATCTCAAGTATCGTGGAGCATTGCAGAAGCAAGGAAATCCAAATCGCGTGCTATTGGTAAGAGTTATTTTTGAAAGCTGGTATGGCTAATTCAAATACTCTAAATATATCCCAATCCTTAGTGCCTATTTTTAATGGTGAGAACTATGAGTTTTGGAGTATCAAAATGAAGACTTACTTCATTTCACAAGATCTTTGGGAGATAGTTGAGAATGGTTATGCAGAAACAGAAGTATCAAAGGCAGCAGGAAAGTCAATAGAGAAAATTGATGTTAAGGAAACTCGAAAGAAAGATGCAAAGGCTCTCTCAGTATTGCAGCAAGCTGTATCAGAAACTGTCTTCCCAACTATTGCTGGTGCCGAGAAGTCAAGTGAAGCGTGGCTATTCCTCAAACAAAAATTTCATGGAGATAAGAAGATTACTATTGTTAAGCTCCAAATATTAAGGAGAGAGTTTGAAACATTTTGCATGAAAACTGGTGAGTCTGTTCAAAATTATTTTTCTAGACTCTCTACTATTGTAAATCAAATGAAGAGTTTCGGTGAAGCCATAACCGAGCAAAAGGTGGTTGAAAAAGTGTTAAGAAGTCTTCCTTCTAAATTTGATCATGTTGTCACTGCAATAGAAGAATCCAAAGATTTGTCTATTTATTCTATTGATGAACTAATGGGGTCTCTTTTAGCACATGAACAACGCATAAACAGGTCAGCAGAAAAAGGAATAGAGCAAGTTTTCCAAACAAAAATAGATTTTTCAAAAGAGAAGAATGGAAACTATGATCAAAGAAATGAAGAAAGGAGTCAAGGACGAGGAGGCTATAGAGTAGTCACTCGTGGTTATGGTAGAGGACGTGGAAGATTCCATGGAAATTTCCATAAAACTCATGACACAACGGGGAAAGGTAATCAAAATCAGTACTTTAGAGAAAAACAATGTAACTTTTGCAAGAAGTTTGGTGATATGGAAGCTAAATGTTTTGAAAAGGCAAAACAACAAGCTAGTTTTGTAGAAGAAAAGAATTTATTTCTTACAACTATGGATGCTAACCGTTGCAAGAGTGAAGTTTGGTTTGTAGATAGTGGCTGCAGTAATCATATGACGGGTGACAAGAGTTTTTTCAAAGATATTGACGAGACTATAAAGTTGGATGTGTGGCTTGGAGACAATAATAAAATAAGTGTGAAGGGTAAAGGAACAGTTATCATCAAATCAGAAACAGGTATGGAAAGATTTATTAATGATGTGTATTATGTCCCCGGGTTGGCTCAAAATTTGCTTAGTGTTGGGCAGCTGGTTCAAAAAGGGTACACACTTTTATTTGAAAATGATGCTTGTGAAATTAAAAATAAAAGTGGTGTAGTTCTTGCAAAAGTAAATATGGTTCGAAATAAAATGTTTCCTCTTGAGACAAATGCTTTTATGACAAAAATTGATGATTCCAAGCTATGGCACGTGAGATATGGGCATCTTCATTTTAATGGGTTGAAACTCTTACATCAAAAAGGTATGGTATATGGACTGTCATCTATTGATTGTCATGATGATGTATGTGAAGGGTGTGTTTATGGTAAACAACATAAATTACCATTTCAAGTTAGAAAATCATGGAGAGCTAGAATGCCGCTTCAATTAGTTCATGCTGACATATGCGGTCCAATGAAAACTTCTTCATTAAATGGTAGCAAGTATTTTTTGCTATTTACTGACGATTACACTAGAATGAGTTGGGTATATTTTCTTAGTCACAAATATGATGCAATGGATAAATTTAAAGAGTTTAAAGTTTTTGCGGAAAAAGAAAGTGGAAATGTAATAAATATACTGCGTACGGATAGAGGGGGAGAATTTTTGTCTGACGAATTTGATTTATTTTGTAAAAATCATGGCATTCGTAGGCAGTTTTCAGTAAGGAAGACCCCACAACAAAATGGTGTAGCCGAAAGGAAAAATCGGACAGTGGTGGAAATGGCACACAGCATGTTAAATGAAAAACAATTACCAAGTGAATTTTGGGCTGAAGCAATCCATACAACAGTATATCTTCTCAACATTTCCCCAACAAAGGCAGTCAGAAACAGAACTCCATTCGAAGCATGGTGGAATCGCAAACCAAATGTAAGTATATTAAAAGTCTTTGGATGTGTTGCGTATGCATTAATTGATCATAGTGAAAGAAGCAAGTTGGACAAGAAGAGTGAAAAATACATTTTCATTTGTTATAGTAGTGAAACTAAGGGTTATCGTCTTTATAATCCTATCACTAAGAAGTTGATTATAAGAAGAGACGTTATATTTATTGATGAAGAACCAAAGGAGAAAGATGAAGCCATGAAAGAGGTGATCAATGAAGGTATTGAATCCATTTCTGAAGAAAGTCCTCCAAGAAAGGTACGATCCTTAAATGACATTTATAAGTGTGCATTTGCTTTTGTTGTTATAGAACCTTCAACTTTTGATGAAGCATGTGTAGACAAAAATTGGATGAATGCTATGGAAGAGGAAATACAAACCATAGAAAAGAATGACACATAGGAGCTCTCTAAGTTGTCGTCGGGGAAGGAACCAATTGGAGTAAAATGGGTCTATAAAGTGAAGTATGATGCTAAAGGTAACGTGAAAAAATATAAAGCAAGGCTGGTTGCTAGAGGTTTTGTGCAAGTATATGGAATTGATTTTACTGAGACGTTTTCACCTGTTGCAAGATTTGAGACAGTAAGAATGGTTCTTTCTATTGCTGCTCAATTTAAATGGAAGGTTTTTCAGTTTGATGTCAAGACTGCTTTCCTAAATGGCTATTTGAATGAAGAAGTGCATGTTGATCAACCACCTGGATTTAAAATTAAAGGAAAAGAAGACAAGGTTTATAAACTTAAAAAGGCATTATACAGACTTAAACAAGCTCCTCGTGCTTGGTATAGTCGTCTTGATAAATTTCTTCATCAAAATGGCTTTCAAAGAAGTGATAGTGATCCAACTCTTTATGTCAAAGTGAGTGAAAATCATTTACTAATTGTAAGTGTTTATGCGGATGACATTATCTATACTGGCACTTCTTCTAGCCTTATTGCAGAATTTAAAAATTGTATGATGAGGGAGTTCGAAATGTCTGATTTGGGATTGTTGCATTACTTTCTTGGACTTCAAGTAGTACAAAGTGATGAAGGAATCTTTATTTCGCAAGGAAAATATGCATTGGATACTCTGAAAAAAAGTTTAAAATGATGAATTGTAATGGTTGTGCAACTCCCATGAACATCAACGAAAAGCTGAATGCAGATGATGGAATGGCAAAAGTGAATGAAAAATATTTCAGAAGCATGGTCGGTGCATTGATGTACTTGACACATACCAGACCTGACATTGTGTTTTCAGTGAGTTTGATATCAAGGTTCATGCAAGAGCCCTCGGTGCAACATCTTGGTGCATCAAAAAGAATTCTTCGTTACATTCAATCTACACTCAACTATGGAATTTTTTATAAACTTGTGACTAACTTTGGTTTAATTGGATATACTGATAGTGATTGGGCAGGTTCTGTTGATGATCGAAAAAGTACAAGTGGTTTTGTATTTGGACTTGGTTCAAGTGCTATGTCGTGGTGCTCAAAGAAACAAAGTTCAACAGCCTTATCCTCTTCGGAAGCTGAGTATATTGCTGCTACTGCTGCTGCATGTCAAGCGATATGGATGAGACGTATTTTAGAAGATCTTCAATTGAAGCAAGAGAATCCAACTCAGTTATACTGTGATAACAAATCTACTATTTCCATGGCAAAAAATCCGTCATTTCATGGAAGGACTAAACATATAGAGTTACGTTATCACTTTATTAGAGACGTGATTGAGAAAGAAGAAATTGAGTTGAAGCAATGTTTCACAAAAGAACAAGTTGCAGATGGTTTTACAAAAGCACTACCACCATCGAAGTTTTTCAATTTTCGAGAAGCCATTGGAGTACAAGATCCTTCACATTAAGGGGGAAAAATGTTGCTTAATGTGAGCAATATGAGGAAGTGGTGAACGTGTGAGCAATATGAGGAAGTGGAGATCGTGTAAACATGTGGTGGTTTTTTTTAGTTTCTTTTCTTTAGCCATAAAAATAGGAATTAGTGGTTATGTGTCCACAAAAGGAGGCTGCTTTTGGCAAGTGGCATTAGTGAGTAGTTTTCAAGTAAGTGGCATTAGTGGGTAGTTTTTCTTTTGCTCTTTAAATACTAGTTACATGCGTGTAATCCATGGTGTGAGAAATAGAATTGAGTTTCTTTTGTTCAATTTTATCTTCCTTTAGTGCTTTTTGTGTGTGGGAGTTAGAAAGACTTCCTTCAGATCCATGTTGGGTCCTTGTGTGCAACTGCCTACACTTGGCTGCGCCAGTGGATTCCTACTGATCTATTGCAGTGGTTGAGGGTGAACCACTGCAAGAAAAATCCGTTGAGTTTGGAATACTCTTCGATGTTACTATTCATGCCGTAATGAACTATTCTTTAACGAAACCATCTGCCAGCTAAAGAGGAAAGAGTTACCTCCGAATTCTTGCCGCTTGATGTCAACTACTCCAAGATGCTTTGGCTGTCGTCGTTCTTGTTGATACCTTCTCTATCCATGAATTAGAACGTTCGCAGTTCCAAGCTCGCCAGTACAGCCGGCTCTCTTTCTATATATCCACGTAAAACTTCACTGAATTTTTCGTGCTGTTTCGCTCAGGAAGCATATGGATATCGAGGCCTCACCAATTTTATTACCTTCTTTTTACTTTATACGCCTAAGAATATATCATCCCTTGCCAAAGTTGGGTACGTGAAGTCTACAGTCAACATTAATAATGTTGGTGTCAAGAGAAAAAAAAAAAGAAAAATTCTAGAGTTAGGTAGCTAGTTGCTGCTTACATTATATATTTCAATATGGCAGGTCTTGGAACGCATGGGTCGGTCGATCCGGTGGAGCGATAAGGATCGATGCCATGCAGGTATCTTCTAAGTGAGATAATTACAAACTCAATGTAAACACAATTTAATCTTGTACGGTAACTGAAGTCTGGTTTATGAGTTTGTACAAATTAATAAAAATTTTATAAGTGAATAAGACATAGGCTTGATATATAGAAGGCTAAATTGAAGCCTGAAATGGAAGTTGCTATTGGGGATTGATGTTTTGTTCAAGTACAGGTGGTTTATGAAGGGCCTCTGAGGTTTTGAGATGCTGTGAGGTGAACTCTCACTCTCCAGAAAAACCTTCATAGCTGATCGAGCCGATCTGCATCTCGCAAGAAGCCATAAGGGTAGCTGCTTCTATCCCTATCTTTCTTTTTGTCACTTTTCTACAGACTCGTTGGGGTTAATTTGCTCACAGTGAAAAAGAAAATTTCAAGCACCTGCGAGTGCTTATTTGAATTCTATACAGATATGGAGGTTATCCATGATGAATAATGAGGCCTGCTGACTTCGTAAAGCATTGGTCGTCATCGAGTGAGCTGGACATACGTGCTAATAAGATTCCGATGAGATATATATATATATATTCATTTATATATATATTTATTTAAAATCAACTGGTTCTTTTCTTCGTTATGAGAAACTTCAAGTGGGGAGAGGCCAGTTGTTGAACGACTGATTAGTTTAGATAGCCTGGCTCTGTTCTTCCCTTCTACTCCTTCGACTCTATTGGGTATGATAGGCCAGTTAGCAAGCAGCAACCACCACTTGGCATAAATCATTCAACAGCCATCACTTGGAATAAATTATGCTAGTAGTCACCACTTGGTAAAAAGGATGCTCTGGCTGACAAAAGAAACAATACAATTGAAGAAAAAGCACGCCAACTCAAAGGAGATACAAAGCATTTGAAGGAAATAACATCCAAGAAGAAAATGCAAGAAGATTCAACATACATCCTACTCAAGCAAAGAAAGAAATAAATGGAGGATCTAATGGGAACGGCTCTTTAGCAAGGTCTGTTAAAACTTCCTATATAATAGCGTGTGATTTGATGACGACAGAAAAATAATGAAAATGAGAAACTTCGTGGACGTAGGACACACAGACTGAACTAAGTAAAGATCTTTCTCTCTTTATTTTCTGTTTCTGTCCAATTTTATTGTGGCATTCGAGATCAAGGGTGATTCTCAGCAGACATGTTCAACATTCTAGCATCATTTGTTTCATCTTAGACATCTTCATTCTTTGTTTCAAAGATCATGGCTTCGTCCTCCAATCCCTTAGGCAGCTCAGTTCCTGCAGGCAATCAAAATACTGGTAAGGTTCATGCATCCAGACAATCTGCAGCATCTTTCGTGTATCAAACTCAATACTGAAAACTACATGATTTGGGAATGTCATGTTACCCATCTGTCAATCTCCTATGACCTTAGCTTCATTGATGGAACTAAGCCTGCTCCGCCCAAGTTTGGTCCTCAAACCAAAGCTATAAACCAAAACTATTTGCAATGGCTGCATCAAAATCAGCTCTTAATGAGTTAGATTAAACCATCACTCTCAGAGAGCATCCATACCCAACTTGTAGGATTAAATACTTCTGCTGAAATTTGAAAATATTTAAGGAACTTGTATGCAGCCCATTCTAGATCGAGGATCATGAAATTAAAGTCTCCGCTTCAAGACCTCGAAAAAGGGTCAATTGACATGGATGCTAATATTCATAAAACCAAGAGTATAGCACACCAGCTAGCCAGTGGCGGAGCCAGCGTGGGGCAGGTGTGGGCACCTGCCCACGCCAGCCCAAAATATTTTGTTGCAATAATAGCCATTGATTAATACAAAACAAAAACTAAAACTAATAACGCCAGCCTTCTTCCTCCCTCTTGCAATAAAAGCCATAAAAGCCATTGATTAATACAAAACAAAAACTAATAACGCCAGCCTTCTTCCTCTCTCTCACTGTCCTGCCCACGCCAGCCCAAAATATTTTAAATGAGTGCCCCCACCAGCCAATTTTTCTGGCTCCGCCACTGCAGCTAGCCATTACGTCTAAACCAGTGGACAATGATGATTTGGTCCATCACATATTCAAAGGGCTACTGCCTGAGTGCTTGGCATCCAAAATCAGTTTTGAGACTTAAAAGGAACCTATCCCTTTAAATATATTGCAAGGTCTTTTTTTCGTGCAAGAGTCTTTTTTTCCGTGCAAACTTTGTTTCAAAGAACAATTATGGGCAGCAACAAAATTATTAATGGAGAGGTCGAAATAATTATCAAAACAAGAACTGACAATTGGAAGGAAAAGAGAAACTGTGGTCGTATAGTGTTTGTCACATAGTCACCAAAAGTAAGGATGTTCAATGAGTCAAAGCTAAGGGATGTTTAATGACTCGAGCCAACTTGGGCTCGACTTGAGCTCATTCAGATAAGCTCGACTTGACCTGTTCGTTAAACAAGTCAAGCTCGAGCTTTACGTGAACTCGAGTTTGTAAATGAGTTGAGTTCAAGTTACCTTAACCTGATTCCATTAACTTGAGTAGGCTCATTTACAGTTAGGTCCTGATTTTTGTAATTTTAGATACCTAAAATGGGCACAAGATAAAAAATGAGGAGATTTTAACCTGGTTTATGATAAAATGTAGTAAAATGTCGGGGCCATTTTTTAAATCAACATAACAGGGCATACACCTATTCTTTCTCTGTCTTTCTTCTCAAACCCTCGTAAAGTTTCAAACAAGCGGTGGTAGCATCGGCATGGCTCATTCACCTGTGTACCTCGTAACCCTTACTAAATTCTATTGCTGATGTATCTCCAAATGGACATTGTCAAAGCACCATAGAAGATTTAAATCCGGTCGAAATAAATTCTCATATTGACGAATGTGATTTGTCCTGCTTCGTAATTTAAGCTTTGACCTTGCAAGTCGTTAGTGATTGTTTTTCAGTTCCCAGTTTAATTAACCTTCACCTGATTGTTACACATTTTTTCTTGTGGGCTCTGTGACATTTCTTTTAACAAAGGTTTTGCAGCATTCTTGGCCCCACTGAACAGCTCTGACCGTCTAAATATTTCTGTCAGCGCAATTCACAAATAAAAAATACTGTGATTCCTCGTCTCATAATTAACCGCTTTTGAGTGCAATTCCCAGCTTCCTAGAGTCTTCATTAGACTGGGGCAAAAATTTGTATCTACCACGTAACTTACAATTTTATCTTTAGATCGATTTCACAATTGCATTAAGATATGCACCGATTGGGCGAGCTAATTTTTCTGTTTCTTCTCGACTCGCCCCAGCGCCCTACTCGCATAATTAACTTTTGTTTGTGGCAGTCTCTAGAGAATCCTTGATGTTTTTGTTTTCTATATTTCGGGATATGGGTACTACTTTGTTCGATTACGAGATTTCTGTATTACATAATTCACCATAAGAGGAGGAGTTACATGCATATATAGATGAAATTAGTCTGCGTGTTCCAGGTCAATTGCGTACACAGTTTACCGAAGACATATCACAGTTGTTCTAAACTATGATCTTATTACTGTAAACTATAACAGCATACTACAATATAAAATTATTTCAATCACATTTTCCAGCCTTCCACCATGCTGAACAAGGTTTTATTTGTACCATCAATTAATAAAGATGGGTTTTCCTATTTTTCACAAAAGATAGTAAGACCCGTTTGAATATATGTTGGTTTGGTTTGTGATCAGAGGATGGTTGAAGAACAGGAACTGGGTCTTATTAGTTCAAGCTTTGGTCTTACAGATAATTATACATACATCTCCATGTTATATGTCACAGATCAAAAAATCCATCAAATATGACCACATATCCACCTTATTCTAAAGACTCCGAGAGACAGCACGCAAGTCAATTAGACAGCTTGGCGGCATGACATTTGTCCCCTTACCCTGCGTAGAAGCTCCTTCACGCATATCGCGGTGTGCAATATGAGCAGTATGGCAAAGAGCGCCATGCTAGATAGCAAAAATACAGCTATAGTTTTTGTCATGGTGTCACGCATGATCAAGAACAATCCGAAGACGAAGCTAAATGCAACGGAGAAGACGGAGACCCACATAATAAACATCAACCCCCAGATCATGATCGGCCGCTTAATGGTTATGGCGCTTGTCAAGAAAAGGATGGTGGCCAACGATGCAAATAACCCGACTGCATTGGCTTTCACAAATGCGTGGTATACAAAGCGCTGGACATTGATCGCAGTGCCTGCAACGTGCTCGTTTGAGCCAGAATTTCCGTTGTCCTGCCAGAAGCCGCCAGGAGGGTTGAGGGTAGCCTGGTAGGTAAGCGTGGCTATGAGCACACTCACGACCATCATGGCACCTCTCTTCTCACTCAGCTTATTTTCATTTTGTTCTTCAGTTGAACTGTTTCCTGATGAAGGCTCGCCCCTTACTCCTTGCCTAGGTGACACCGGAGACCCGGTCTCAATATTCATGGACCTTTCCGGACCGCCGACAGGTCGATCAGCCGGGAAACTCCGGGCTTCCGGTGCGTTTTGGCTCAACTGAAGAGCGTTCATCGTCTGCATAGATTACAGAGAAGCCCTTTTCCTTTTGGCTTTTGATCAGCAGTATCAAGCGTCTAAATGTATACAATTTCAAATTCTCTAAAGTGAATCGCTAGCCAAAAACGTACTTGACTGCCCTAGTTCTAGAAGTGTTCTACAATAATTACCGAATCTTATGCCTTTCCTTAGACTAAAGATGAAAGAATTGCTTCAGAATTC
Source organism: Nymphaea thermarum (assembly GCA_011799765.1). NCBI lineage: Eukaryota > Viridiplantae > Streptophyta > Magnoliopsida > Nymphaeales > Nymphaeaceae > Nymphaea > Nymphaea thermarum. Next base: position 41,554 of record JAANDH010001221.1, read on the forward strand.
TTGCTAGCTAGTTGATGTCAACTCCTGCGGATGTCTTCTCCATCCATGAACTAGAACGTCGGCTGTTGCAGGTAGTCAAGCGTGTAAGACCGTCTCTCCATCCATAGAAGCCCCTCAGCGTTCAGACTCTCTCTGTGGAATTTGCTCGATTAATAGCGCAAATGTGTCAACTTGAGACAAGTAAAGGCTAGGGAACTCGAGATTTCCACTCCACAAATTTCCACTCCAGTGCGCGGCTATTTATCTTGGCTCTCATCTCTCCCCTTCACTGCTTACTCCGTCGGACTGACGAAAGAAAAACACGTTTAGCCTTTGCAGGGATGTCAACGACTTGAATCTGAAACGGGTGTACCCTTTGACCATATCCACTTTCTTGAGTGTTCATATATTCAGATTCGGGTTCGAGTATGAGTAGATGAAAGTTTATACCATATTTCAGTCAAAATTTTAAGATCGGATCCGATTTTAAATTCACATTCAAGTCCAAATACAACTTTTAAATCAAACAGCACCATAATATATTAAGAACCAACTCCCAAAGTGTATGAACATTAAATATAGGATATTTATTTGAAATTAATTTTATTCAAATCTGATCAGATATTTATTTAAATATGAAGCCAAATCCAAGTTCAATTGGCCATTATTTCTTAAATGTGAATATGATCTGATTTCTTAATTGGATGTTAGTTTCTTTTTTCCATGTCTATTGTTCTTTTCTTCTTGGAACAATTTGGTTTGATATCAAATCCAAATAGGACTTATTGACATCCTTAATCCTTTGACATATTCAAAATGAGGATTAGAATTAATAGTCCAATGAAGTTTATTGACATCCCTAATCCTTTGACATATTCAAAATGAGGATTAGAATTAAATAATCTAGTGAAGTTTATTCATGACATCCCTAATCCTTTGAACTATTCAAAATGAGGATTAGAAATAGACTAATAGTCCAATGAAGTTTATTGACATTCCTAGTCCTTTGAAATATTCAAAATGAGGATTAGAATTAATAGTCCAATGTAGTATATGCTGATCAACCATAACTCATAAGGATGAGGGTGGGGATGTTGGGAAACGAGCATAACAAATAAAAAAGGCACGTCCAGCCCGCCAGTGGCTCAAACTCGGGTCTCGATCATCATCTAAGGCGACCGCAGTCACTTGAACCATGGATGGCTTCGATTTATATGACACCTGAGGCTTTAACTGGAGCCTCGCACAAGCTGCTTGATTCAATTCCAAGCCTTGGCTACATCTACTTGACTTTTGAATGATTAAATTAGATAAAGGTGATAGGAATAGTCAAACAAATGTATAAAATGCATATTACTGATTCTTTTAAATTATAGTATATTTTATCTTATGATAACACGAGTTCATCTTAATTTCTGTGATGACGTAGGAGAATCTTGTCTCCCAACCACAGATTTTATAAATATGTGTCTCTTCTTCGTTTTTTTCTCTTAATAGTGTCTCGTAAGAGAGAGAGAGAGGAGAAAGGGTCTTGTTCCAATCAGTAAATTGCATTAAATACAAGCTCTGCTCACGCACAACCAATTAACTTAAGTTTGGTTCTGACCAGGTCGACGAAGTAACCATCGAACGATATTTGCTTGCCAGTTGCCATTCCAGAAAGTTACTTTAGAGCCGTCGCCTATGCTCCATTCTCTCTTCTCTTCACCATCCGCATCCCACACTTCACCTGCATGCCTGTAAATATTTGATCATCAACGAAAAGGTTAGAGGGTTGTTGCGGCACCAAGATCCGAATTTGGGTCCCCCGAATCAATCCGTCCAGACTTGAGTCTTTGCAATGACTCAGGGGTGACCAAAGACAGTCATTAAATTCAATTAGTTTTTGTTCGTTTTCGGCTCTAATCTCTAGACTCACAGTTCGAGCTGAAGCTGATGAAAGTTTGAACTCAGCTCGAGCTTACATAAGCTCACCATACATTAATTTAAAAAGAAAAATAGTTTCTTACAGTTGGGGGATAAACGGGACTTAACCATTGAACCTGCCTCTTACTAGATTCTAAATTGAGTTGAGTGTAATGCAACAAATGTTCATCAAGAAAAAGAAAGGAGGTAGTGGAATTTTAGAAATTTTTTTAAAGTTTCATAACTATCATTTTATGCTTTTAAAAAACTTTCATTTTCACTTTAATGAAGGCATTTTGGTCGTTACACAACCAGCTTCGTTCTTTACAAAGGCCCATGGAAGTCCATTAAGGCAACTTTTGTTTTCGTTGGTAAAAAGGCGAATATATTTTATATTTTTTTTGCCATGAGTTAGGACAAATTTACTCGAGCCCAGGTTGTCTAGATAAAATTTCACTCATTTATTTGAACGAGTTGAGTTCTTGATTTGAACCTTACTACAAAACCGAAAAGTTTTTTTGAAAAACATCCTCGACAATAAAATTAAGTATGAGGAGCATTCACTGTAGTGGGACTTGGGGCCCGGACACCAACCCTTGTCCAATAAGTTAACACTGTCAATATAGGAATCATATATTGTCACATTTTACTTTTGCATAGGTGCTTTTTCTATCCTTGTAAGTTACACTATTGGGTTTCCGTTCTTCTTTATTAAGAAAAAGGCAATAGTTTGCGAATCTTTTGGGCTTCTTTATCTGTAGAATCAGAGGGCTGATCAAGCAGCGTTTTTTACTTGGTCAAATATTACACAACAATGTCATTTTAGCTCATGAGGTTTTAATTAAATGCTCTTAATTATTTTAATTTGCCTGCTTGTTGCTTGAAAATTGATTTACCCAAGGCATATGATCGTGTGAATTGGATATTTTTATGCAATTCTTTGTTGTATAAAGGGTTCGCCAAACACTGTGCTGGTCTAACTTTTACTTGTATTAGCACCGCTTCTGCTTCATTGTGGTTAATGGTTCCCGGCGTGATTTCTTTGAATTGAAAAGGGGTCTTAGGCAAGAGGATCCAATCTCTTCTTACCTATTTGTTAGTTGTAATAGAGATTCTGGCGAGGCAGGTTGCATAGTATGGTGGATGGGTAGAGATTTACTCCTCCATATGTGCCTAAAGTGGATAGAGGGTCACCTCTCCTTCGTTTCACGGATGATCTAAATTCTAATCCTCTTTAGAAGAGAAGTATCGAGAGTGAACAGATCCGGAGTCAAAAAAAAAAAGGGGGGGTGCCTCCTCTCCAAAAAAACAAAAATAAAATAAATTTACATGTAAATTTAAAAAAATTCATTTATTATAAATAAAATTTTCAAAAATTCATGCTTCGTCCCCTATCAAAATTTTGAAAGTTCAATTCAATTCCCTTCATTAAAAAATTCTAGCTCTGCCCCAGGGGCTGAAGGTCAATGATGCTAAGTCACCTTTTTATGTAGTTAAATGCAAATGTTCAGCAGATTGATCTCCTCCAGAATATTTTGGGGTGGAATCACATTAGCTTGCCTATGATCTCTTAAATGTATGATTATTTTCTAATAAGTGCTCGTGTTTGACATGGTCATAATAGGGGTGCTAACATACATGTGGTGTTTGACAAGGTCATCATAGGAGGTATGTGATGTCATTGACCGTCTAATTATATACATTAGCCATTAACTTGGTTAGGTTTTGTCACTGCTATTAATTGAAAAGAAATGAACAAGGTTTGAAATAATTGGAAGCCTTACAATTACGAGTCACCTCAACACAACTTATAGAAGAAACTAATGATCACTCTCGCAATCACTTGATACTTCTGAGTAGTCACTTTCATGTGGTGGGTGGTGCCAACAGCATCTGGCCATTGAACATAATATTTTGCTGTCGTCCATTTACTGCTTCCAACAATCTAATGGACAAGACAAAAATACTCCCATCCGATGCAATCTTGGTAATACGAATTAGAGCAGTGAGATTGATGTTCAATTACACTGGACCATGAAGGATCAGGGTAGTCACCTGAATGCTTAGGTTGGGTAATGAATGTTTATAAGGTGGAGCCAGATGCAAGACACAAATGAACATGCATGTTCATCTTAATTGTGGTGATATTAATTATGTTGCTGTTTATCCTAGGAAACATTGATGAAGTTGAGAATAGTCCAAGTGATGTTTAAGCTAAATAATGATTATCAGAGTCTTCTGTTGAATGTTTAATCTGGTAGATTTTAATCGTCCGACGGGATCAGTAAATTTAGATCAGAAAAAGTCGGCCGGAATTCGACTGAACAGGCAGGGTAGACGTATTATGGTGGTTGGCCAAATTACACACACGCATGCGCATGGTTTTTCCTTGTTTATAGGTAATTACGTGAACCAACTCCCTATGTTCTCTCATGGCGAGATTGATGGACTGGTAGAGGACCTATCCTTAGTTTAATTTAAGTGGATGTTAGTCATCAGTTCGATTCTTGTGGATGTTAAACTTTGAGGGAATTTCTCCCTCCCTTTCATGGTGAGATTAAGTAGACAGGTAAAGGGCCTATCAGTTCGGTTCTTGTGGATGTTAGTCTTTTGAGGGAATCTCTCTCCCTCTCTGCGGACATTTCTCAAGTCCTTACGAATTAATGGGGTAAAGATAGCAAAAGCATCAGCTAGCCAGTCCAAAATTGACTAGAAGAATATTATTTTTTTCAAGAAATTATCCCCACAATGAAAAGTATCCATCCAATTTGTGATTAAAAGTACTAATATATTGGCAAGTTGCCATTACATTTGAAGAAGAATTGGAGTTACCTAGTCTAATCTAAGGTTTGCCTCCAACGCTCTCTGATCTAATTATAAAGGTTTTTGATGGTTTTATTGTTACATACCAAGGATTTTTTATGGTTTTATATACATTAAAGTTTTGGAAAAGATCAACAGAACATGCAAACAAGGGTTTATATGTAAATATTGCTCCTCAACAAACTGATCATTTGCTTCCCAAGATCTCTATAAATATGTTTCGAGTAACAAAGCAATTTCCAGCGGGAATCATGGCTTCCCGTTCACGTTATCGCTGTTAAACAAAATTTCTTATCCTCCTTTGATTTTAATCCAGTCTTTCTTTCCTAACTTTTTCGATTTTGTTGTTGAGGCCATGGGCAGCATTCAACTCCTCCTCGCTGGATTCATCGTCCTAATTTCTCTAACACCCAATTCTGTGGAAGCAAATTTTTACCAGAGCACTGTTCCTGTTTGGGGCCAAGATCGTGCTGTCATTTACAACAACGGCTGGGACCTGGAGCTCTGGATGGATCAGTCATCAGGTTTGCTTTAGCTTCACCATTAACTATTCCCCTTGTTTTTGCCCCTAACAATCATAATAACACGCCAAATCACTGAGGAAGAGAATCTCTCCACTGTCAGGACCTCGCCTGAATGAATATTATATTATTAATATAATGTACCTTTGTTTGGTGGGTTCCAGATCCATTCAACCAGCAGCAAAGCTCCATATAGGCTGGCGAGGCAGTTGCCCACACCAACAACAAAATTTTTATTTATTTTTACATATTGTTACATAAATTTCTTACAACTACTTACTTTTTTATATATGTTGTGCCCCTTCAAAAATGAGAATTTTTATAACAGTGCCCCATAACAAAAAATTTATGGCTCCGCCATTATATTGAACTAGACCAAATAGAAGCAAACATTGATAAATCTCTCATGATGTATCTGGAAGTGCTTTGTTGTGACCACTTTTTTGGCATTAAATGCAATAATTGTTGTAATTCACGATTGTATCGGCATCGTATCAATTTAGGTTGAGATACTTATCACTACTGATCGACTCATATGGCGGATGGAGCTACTTTTTCGGTTTTATGAATTTAAAGAACTGTTTAAAATTGCTTTTATAATAGAAACAGAAAATTTGTATCCGCCTTCTTTCGCGTTGTTATGGAGCCTATTACGCAGTGCCAATGCTAACATTTTTTACACCTCAAATGAAAAATAAATTCCATAAATTCTTGTTTTAGCTAGAAAAAAAAAATTGCGCCCTTTAATTAATCTCGCTCTTCTTTCAACTTTGACTTTGTTTATGTTTCTACGCTCATTTTCATCCCGTGATTGTTAGGGTCTGGAATAAAATCAAAACGGGAATTCTTGTTCGGGAGTCTGGAGATGCACATAAAACTTGTCTCAGGCAACTCTGCAGGCACAGTCACGGCATATTATGTATGTAACACCCCTCGCTCTCTCTCTCTCTCTCTCTCTCTCTCTCTCTCTCTCTCTCTCTAAATGTACATCATAATATACAGTTGGTATCTGGAGGGGACGTCCACGACGAGATCGACTTCGAGTTCCTCGGAAATGTATCAGGCCAACCGTATACAATCCACACCAACATCTTCGTACAAGGTGTAGTTGCCAAAGAACAGCAATTCAAGCCCTGGTTCGACCCTTCAGCAGATTTTCACAACTACACCATTCACTGGAATCCCTACCAAATTGTGTAAGTTTATAAACTTGAATTTCCTACATTCACATATACATATGCATATGCAAATACGGGCACACATATATAAAACCCAAACAGCCATAAGTATCTAGATTATACACAACTACATAAATCCACATGCATACTATTTTATGAATCTGCTCAAAGATTTGAGCAGATTCACAGAAGAATGTTGCAACACATACGACCTATATATGTGCACATAAGCATATATTTTCACGTACCGTACAAATAGATGCACATAGCTTACACATATTTCAGATAAACATGCATTTGCACACACATATATACACATAAACATACACGTTTATATGTATTTCACACATGCAGAAGCACACAGTTTCTCACAGTTTTTGCATTTGAAGCTCTTTTCATTGGACTGATGGATAGGTTCGATGCGTTTGTTTTGTAAGGTGGTTCATTGACGGGATACCTATTAGGGTTTACGAGAACCATGAGAATGCCGGCATCCCCTTCCCTAACAAGCAAGGAATGAGGATGTACACCAGCCTGTGGAATGGTGATAACTGGGCAACCCAAGGTGGGAAGATGAAGGTTGACTGGAGCAGTGCGCCGTTTGTTGCAAGATTCAGCAGGTTTAGCCCAAAAGCATGCAGATGGCAAGGCCCAAGAAGCATCTCAGAGTGCTCCTCGCCTTCCCTTCGCAATTGGTGGACGAGTCCTTCCTTGCAGAGGCTCAGCTATGCTCAGTTGGGTCAATTAAGGTGGGTAAGAGAGAATTTCATGATCTATGACTACTGCAGGAACCCTAAGAGGTTCCATGGCAATCCGCCTCCAGAATGTCATCGTTCACGGCTTGTTTAATGGTTTCTTTATTCCTCAAAATAAATGAATAACTGAATCCAACTTCAGATAGTATCAGTTTAACTGTTTGAATGCTGCTTCTGATTCGTTGTAGTGTCGACTATTATCATTTGCATTACCACCGAGATGGCGCATGGGTTTCGGTCTCCGTATCCGCCCACTTTCGTGGCTCGACGCGAGAGCGTTCTTATTTGCATATATATACATTCATTGCACGCAACTCGATCTCGAAATACCATAAACTTGTAAAACATATTAGGAGCGAAACAAAACGTTAACTTCTTCTTAAAAATTCAATCGATGTTAATGAATTAATAACCTTGAATACAAGATGAGTTTCAGCCAAGTCAAGGCGACTTAAACTGATCAGGTCAATACTTGCATGCCTTGGCTCAACCTTTGATGCAGCTCGGACGACTTGGTTGAAGTTTAAGTTTTGGAGAGAGAACTCAGCTTGGCCAAGCTGAGCAAGGCTCGAGCTCAACTTGGACTTGGACCAACTATGCCTGATCGAAGCTGATTCAAAAGAACGTGGATTAACCGACGGCAAAAAAAACATCGGTAAAATAGGAAGCATCATCGGTAAAACTTTTACAAACGTTTGTAAAGGTTGTTGGTGAAGAGAATGTCAGTGAAAACTATCACCAACATTTATGCGGCATGCATCGCTGCGGGAATCAGTATAAACATCTTCATTAGGGCACCGTAACTGCACTTGAATAAACAATTACCAATGTTTGGAGGACATTGGGTTTGATTCGACGGGTTAAAATTCCATGATATATATCAGGCCTTTCCGTTTGTGTTCCACCATAGCTTTCTATTTACTAATTGATGTAACCTGTTGATATATATATATATATATATATATATATATATATATATATATATATATATATATATATATATGTGTGTGTGTGTGTGTGTGTGTGTGTGTGTGTGTGTGTATTCATAACCATGATACCAAATTCAGATAGGATCAATTTACTCTTTGAATGCTGTTTCTGATTAGTTGTAGTGTCGACTATTATCATTTGCATTACCACCCGAGTGACTTTGATGTCAGAAGATCATTTTCGTTGGATTTGGATGGCGAATGGGATTTTTTTTTTTTTTTGTATGCGTACATACATTCAGTGCATGCAACTTGATCTCGAAAGGCGCTCCTACTAGCTAGTTCGAGTACTACTATAACTTCCCTTAAGGTTAATACCATACACTTGTAAAGCATATTAGAGGCGAAACAAAACTTTTACTTTTTCTTAAAAATTCAATCAATGTTAATGAATTAATAACCTTGAATACAAGCTTGAGTTTCAACCAAGTCAAGGCTACTCGAACTGATCAGCTCAAGACTTGCATGCCTTGGCTCAACCTTCGATGCAGTTCGGACGACTTTATTGAAGTTTGAGTTTTGGAGAGAGAACTCAGCTTGGCTAAGCTGACCAAGGATCGACACTCTTCTGTGCGTCAATAAAAAATTTTATCTATACACTATTAGACATCGGTAAAAAATTTTATCAACAAAAGTTTTAGGCATGCTATCGAATGTCGGCAATAGTTTGGCCGATGTTCAGCAAAACGTCGATAATAATGCATTCCATCGAACGGAAGAAACTCAGAAACTCTCATAAAGGTATTTTTATCAAGCAACAATGTAAATCTATTCTTCTTTTTTCACATGCCAAACTCATGACGATGTGCGTCAAACATTCCTCTACTCTTTTTAGTCTGTGTAACGGTGAAATTGATGTGTAGAGATCTCAGCTCTCTTAGGTTTTTACATTTATTAAGGCGAAACTAAGAATTTTTTATTGCAGGAACCAAATTATAGTTTCAAAATTTTAACAAGGATTAAAATATATTTTTTCAAAACTTTGATATAAGTTAAACTAAATTTTTTGAATTTCACAAATAACATTTTTGAATTTTTAAAAATATAAAGGGAAGCCATCGCCCCTCCCGACCTCCCTTAGACGACATTTTCTTATAAACAAATGCGCATGGTAAGTAAAGTATTTAATAAGAATATATTTTTCAACAAGCAATTAACGTGCATCCGTTTTAACCACCAGCTGCATCATTGCCCCAAAGATATTTAATAAAAATATATTGACTTCACACACAACAACGGGTGCATATATCATGTGTTACAGGCAAAAAAAAATGGAAGGTATTAGGAGAAGGTGATTTTTAACTACAGTAAATGTTAACTGGTCACCACCGCATACAACTAACGATGCAATACGTTGTCATATCCACAGGTCACAGCAGTCTGTCATATTGTGCGGGTGCAAGCCGTCTGCAAAATTACTTTTATTATTTTAGCGTCAAGTATGTGTCTGTACCAACCACTACTATTTTAGTTCAAATGACCTGTCAGAAGTTAACATCATAGCAATAACGTGCCTTGTTTAGCTACGCAACGCTGGTTATATGTACATTCTGTGCATGTACTCTATAAAGTGAAAAATGAGGTTTTGAAAATGATAAGAATGGAGATTGTAACAAAAGTAAAAAGATTAAAAAGTATACTTCATTATCAAAAAATTTTTAAAATAACCGAACGCTCTCTCTTTTTTGGAGGAGCATATATTTGTTGTGTGGACAGAATTGTGCACGCAACTCAATCTCTTCCTTAATCAATAGTGAAGTATGTGTACTCATGGTTAGTGCCAATATAATAACATATTTTAATGATGAACTTTTAAATTTTACTCATCTGACATTTGGAAGGATTAAATCATCCTATATATATAAATATATACATGTACAAATAGAAATAGAGAGAGGGGGAGGCACACACACCCCATGGAATCAGAAATATCCTATCGACTCAAAATATGGTTGATTGAGCCATTAGTCGTACTGTGGAAAGCAATTCCTTAATTTGTGGTGGATGACAACCATGCTTTTCAACCCGCGACATTCACTAGAAATAGACGATAGATCTTCTTTATAAGTAATAGAATACCTTAGTAAATTTCTTAACTAGTATTGAAATGTAATCCAAACTAGTGTTTCTCGCTGCTTGAAGGTAATAAAAATAAAATCTTTTCATGTCGCTGCTAAATCTATCAAACTAAGGTTCGGTTAGGCATCATCAAGTCAGACCAACCTAAGGCTCAACAACGCTAGGCTTGAACCCTACTCGCCAGCCCATGCTCGGCCCTTCTTAATTATCTCCAACTCATAAATCTTGCACCAATTATGTCGTATTTCAAATGAAGAAGAGTTCATCGAATAGCAAGACACGCATATAAATTATAAATGCCAATCCAAACATTTACTTGAACAACTTACCTACATATTCTGGTGTCCAAGTTAATAAGTCACACATCAAGTATCAACATTGTTGTTCTTTGAGGGCAAGAAGAGTTCATAACATATCACAACCCCATCCTTGATCAAACAGCACGCAAGTCAAACAGTTTCACGGTGCGACATTTTCTGCCTGATCCAAGCTAAAAACTTCCTCAAGCATATCACTGTGTTGGATAGCATAAATAACCCCATGCAGATTAACAAAAGCGCAAGCAAACAATCAGGGACCAATGTGCCCTCCAACTCCTCCCCGAGAATGAGCAACCCGAAGATGAAACTAGCTGCTACGGAGGAGACGGAAATCCTTATACTGAGCATCAACAACCGCAGCATTCTCTGCCGCCTGACTGATATGGCGCCTGTCAAGAGTAGGATGATGACCAATGATGCAAATAGCCCCACTGCATTAGCCATCAGAAACAACTGCAAGTAAATACTGCGCTCAAAGGAAATCTCATCTTCGGCGCTGTCAACAGCCTCATCTCCAGGCGGTGCTGGTACGGTGTTGGAGTCAGCTGTACCATTTGTGTCGTCCTGCGAGAAGATATCAGGAGCGCTGAGGGCGGCCTGGTAGGTGAGCATGACTATGAGCACGCTGACGACCATTATGGCGCCTCTCTTGATCTCACTCAGCCCATCTTTCTCTTTCTTCTTTGAATGGTTCCCTGCTGCTTTTGATGCAAATGATCGTCGCCTCTTTTCCGGTGAAGAAGATTGGGTCCAGTCGCTCACTCCTTCGCTGGACGACTCATGAGAGTGGGTCTCCATGTCCATAGACTTTCTTGGACTGTCGTCAGGCAGTACAGTGCCAGCGGAGTTCCCGGCCTCCGGCATCTTTTGGCTCGACACGAGAATGTTCATTATCTGCATATTGAGGAGACAATGGCCAGCAATCAAGAGTGCTCTAGTATTATGTACCATTTGAGATCCTTTTGAGTAAAATTTAGCGAGCAAACAAAAACTCTAAGTTTGGCTGGGCTGGCAAAAAGAACACATATGTAAATAATTGAGTATATTTTTTATGTGGGAGCAGAAATATTTCTGTTGCTCAATCCATTTACTAGATCCTTCTCGGCTTTGAACTTTGAAGAGGTCTTCATACATAGTCCCCTACTCTAAGGAATCATTTGGTAGCACAAACACTCTGTGGGTGTAGGTGTCTCATGAATTATGCCTGTGTCAATAGAAAATTATAAAATGTCTGAGTCGCACTGTTATATATGATGAGGATGATCCAAGTTATGGATTCATAGTGGCTCTTGGGTTTAATAACATAAATCGATAAACTGGTCTAGTTAATTTGGTTTAGATCTGGTCTTAGGCACAATATCAAGTAATTCGAGCTCAGATCATCCGATATTCAAGCTCGAAGTATGAGCTCGAACAAACGATTGTTCTGTAGTGTTGAAACTAATGAATGAGGTTGAGTTTGACTTACCCAAATGAAAGGAAAATTTAACACTAATGAGCAAATGAGTGATTGCTGTATTCCATTTTTCCAATTAGAATCATGTTTGACCTGATCTAGGTTCCCCCGATCGTCGGTCTTAATTAAAACACATTTTTTCCCATTGGTTGGTGTGTCTGTGGAATCCAATACCCTGTCTCAGTAGATTAACCCATTTCCTCCCCTCTACTAAAAAGGCTATTCAACAAGTGGATCGTCCAGTACTTGGAGAATCCACCTGTGCATTATTGTGCAGCTAGCGAGTATCAGCATACCGGTAAACCGTCTTGCCGAACACTACCATGTTCTCTAAGAAAAATTACTTAGGGCAGTATGGTATCAGAAACACTTTGGTGAGTTGGGGCAGCTTGGTGGTGAAACACAAGAGCAAAGTGTTCCGTGGATCACAGATGATCCCTTAATGTAAGGACCATGAATGAACACCTCTTCAACACCAAGATGGATCTAGTAATTGGATTGAGAAAGCGAATATTTCTTCCCCTATATACAAAAATATTGTCTAGCGAGTAGCTAGGCCTTATTGGTATACGGGACAAAGCAGCACCTGACTTTTCTGCTGCTATTAAAAGGAGGAGTACTACTACTCATGCTGCTTGGCACAAGTTAGCGCTGCACAATTGGTCGACCAACTTGAGGACAGCTCGAATGCGTTGACCCAATAGTTAATTGACGCCATTACCTGTAAACCAGCCTAACTCAGCCTGAATTAATGGACTAAGCGCGAAACAGTTACCTCAGAGTTGTTGCTTCTTGAAGCCACATCCAAGATGGTATTGCCATGGTTGTCCCTTTTGTTCACAAGTCCGTCGATGTCTTCCCTGCCCACCAAGTATTTCAGCAGTTCCACCCAATTGTTGCGGACAGTGATGTGCAGGACCGTCTCTCCTTGGGGAGTCACCTGCTGCAAGCACCTGGGGTTGGCCGCTAGGATCTCTTCTGCCACTTGTATGAAGCCCCTGATGGCCGCTACATGTAGAGGATTTCTACCATCTTTGTCTCCGAGAAGGCAAAGGTCTGCGTCCACCTTGAGGATCTCTCTAACTATCTCTGCATGGCCTCTTGCAGAAGCCAAGTGCAATGAGGAGCGCCCTTTCTGATCGATGATTTTAGCAAACGCCGGCATTAGCTCCAGCACAGACTTTGCAAAGCCAACATGTCCCCACTTGGCTGCTATGTGGAGAGGGGTTTTCTCACAGTCCACCGGAACTTTTTCTAAGATGAGCTTATCTTCTTTTACTAGCTCAAGCAGCGCACCTGTGTCTCCTTCAGCAGCACACCTATACACCCTTCTATCCATGGATACAGATCTTTCTTTCTCTCCCTCTCCCCCCTCTCCTTCTCCCCTGGCTGGTATAGAGAATCCAATCTGAAATATGGCTCTTGTATAGTTATTATCGACATGGTCATGGCAGGGTGCCAATATATGTGCTCGGTGTCTTTGACCGTGTCGTATTAATTAATAACTAAGAAAGGTTTTGTCATCGATAATTAAGGAGCAAGTAAACGAAGGAAACTAACTTGCACAAGGCACAGACTTCGGCAATCAATTAAAACGTTGTATCATTTTCATGTGGAGGTGGGTGATACCAACAGCATCTCTCCATTGGAAGTATTATTTTTAATGGTGTCCATTTGCCTAATGAAACGATGACTTCCTCTGATTTGCTCAATGGGTCCTGATGAAATTGCTAGAATACACAAATGACCAACTAAATCCACCTGTCTTGGATCCTATTTCTCATTTTTGCTACTTGCACAGACAAATGGACAAAATAAATACCTATCCGTTGGAATCTTGGCAAGATATAAGGATTAAAATTGTCAAATGGATGTCCAATAATTCAGCTGGATAATGAAGGATCAGCGCAGTTTCCCTCATGTTAATTTATAGTGGGTAATGAAGGACAGAATAGTCAAATGGACGTGTATAATCTGGATCCAGATACAACCTGCACCTTCTTTTATCCTAGCATGTACTACAGATCATCCTGATGCGACCCAAATGAAGATGCATTTATATAATTCATCTTAATGAATGTACATGGAGACATTAATTATTACTTATTACCTGTAATATATTACATTAAACATAAGTTTTGCTCATGCAGAACCGGCCAACTCGAGTCTAGATAAGGACAACTTAACACATTCTATATGCATTTTATAGCGGTCATTCGAAAAAGACGTTTTGCCGGCTGCATAATCAATCTGCGGCCCAAGGAACTCATGAAGTGAATCTGTGGATGCTGATGCCAGCAAATAAGATGAGAATATTCCATAAATGCCCATATGGAACATGGTCATTCCATGGATGCCCCTTATTTATTTCTAAGCAGGTTCCAAGTATGCCCCTAGCTGATTTCTGCACATGCCCACTTTTCTTTTTTTATTTCTACACATGTGTGTATATATATATATATATATATATATATATATATATATATATATATATATATATATATATATATATATATATATATATATATATATACACAAAAAAAATTCCGTGTTGAAAACATTTGAAGGTTAGAAAGTGAAAGAGATTATGCATAATCGAAGCAAATGTTGATTGGTCACAACTGCATCCGATTAATTAATGATACAATCGTTGTTATGTCTACACGTCACTGCATTTCTGATCTTCTATGTCCTATTATACTTCAGCACCATCTGTAAAAATGTTATCATTATTTTATCATCAAGTCTCAGTCAAGTACCAAGCACTATCATCCATAGAGAGGGGGGGCTGGGTCATGACTCTGTGCGTAAAAAAAAAAAAATTATATTGAAAGAATCAAATTTAATGTTTTAGGTCACTTGGCATCATCATTACCAACTTCCGCAAAGAGATCCCTCCTGAAAAAGGTACTTAGACTCAGTCGCTTGGCATAATCGGCTAAAGTTAGCGGCCATATTGCATAATCAAACGTTTAACCCCTCAATGGTTGCTGCATACGTGTCTTTTAGTTTAGTTTGGAGTTGTATGTGTTTTTTTGTTTTTTTGTCATAAAAAGCAATAGAAATTTAACGTTTTGGGTATTCAACTAAAATGTTCAGGTGCTCAACAAACGAAAAAAAAATTGAAAAAGAGAAAGATATTAAAAAAAGAAAAGAAAATTGCACCCATTTTAAGTAATAGCATGAATAATTATTTCATGCAAAAAATCGAAAATACTCCAACCTTTTTTTCTTTTTGATTTATACCTGTTTGTGCACAACTCTACCTGGAAATTCAGATGGCACGCATGTGTTTTTTTTTTTATGTGAAAAGGCCCGCTGGCAGAAGATGAGAGAGAAGCCGTAGTTGACAAGAAAGAACAAGCAACGTCAGCACCCGCAAGCAATGAATGCCGATTACAGACGCCGTCCGAATCGGCAGACCGGGCGACCGCAACAACGGGATTCCGGATCTGTCAGATCCGGATAGCCGAGGAAAAACCCCTTTTCATAAGCCATAGATAAATCTATCGGGCAACGTATATTTCCTTCCTGTCTGTGGTTGGTGTATGCTTTTGGCAGCTGACGATAGAGAAAGTCACACTGCAACCAAAAGCCGTTGAGTGTGGAATACTCTTTGATGTTCCCTTGTGAACTATTCTTCAACGAATCCATCTGCCAGCTAAACACGAGAGTTACCTTGGCATTCTTTCCGGTTGATGTCAACTACTCCGAGATGATCGGGCTGCCGTCGTTCCTGTTGCTACCTTCTCCATCCATGAATTAGAACGTCGGCAGTTTCAAGCTAGCCAGTGTGGCCGGCTCTCTTTCTCTCTCTTCCTGTCGAATCTTGCTGGCTGCTCATAAAGCGGGGACACAAACTTTCCAGGCAAAAACGTCCGACATCTTGTGTCCTATATCTTCTTTACTGAACGATGCGGCGCGTTTTTCCTTTGAGATATTGGCATTGAAGAGCAGGATCAATGGCGAACTTAGTGAGATAATTACAAAATCAATGTAAAGACAATTTAATCTTGTACTGTGACTGAATTCTGGTTGATGAGTTTATACAAAATTAACAAAAATTAAAAAATCAAAGTGAATGACACATATATATAACTAACCGTTGAATCAATTGTTTTCTAATTACACATGAGGAGAATATATTTAATACATAATTTGTTTTTTATTAATTAGAGGAAGATTACCAACAAAACCAAAGCAAATTAATTAATTTGAGTTTGGGGCTTCAACATACTGTCCAGTTAGCTATATGCTTTCATTTAAACTAAAATTGAGGGAGCCACCTACGAAATCTTGCCAGTTGAGGCCAAATCCAAGTCGGTGAACTGTTTCACCGTTTATCGTCCCTGATACTTTCTCCAACCATGAAGAATACCAGCAAGTCCAACCTACTCTTGCAGGTAGTCAAAAATGTATTTGACTGGCCGGTCCGGGTGCCGTGCAATGGGCATTTGATTCCCAAGAACACTGCTATTATGATGCCATTGAGAGATATTAGTAGTATTGGGTTGAAGGATATTTAATGTCAATGGCGGAGCCACCTGGTATTGCCCACACCTGCCTTACAAAGTTGATTTGTTTTAACATTAATAATTTAATGTATTTAATTGTTAATGGTGGAGGATCCTCATTCCCCAGTTCTCAGTCCAAAGTTTACAAATCTTCACGTCCCCAATATTCCATAAAGCTCGTGACTAGTTTCCTCCCAATCCCACAGCGTGTCGTTCCATGCCCATAAAATTTTTGCATTCCTTTTGCAAGTCAATAAATTTCTTCCCCTCAAGTATTTCCTTCTACAACAGCCCACGTAGAGTCTGTTGTTCTTGCTTTCAGTCCCAATAATAACATGCATGCTCTGTTATAACTAAACACGACTATAATTACAATCAACTGTCGACTTCTGCTTTACTATCATAATCATTCAAGGATTGCTTGATATTTCTGATAGAAGAGATATTGGCTGCACGAAACATTACTACATGATCTGCAAAACATATAACAGGACTGAGGGCTTCAAAAACCAACAGTTCTAGGGGTTTTAATTCTCTTCTGTTTGACTACTTCCACTTCAATCTCCTGGAATAAAACTTCCATAGCCACGAGAAACAATAATGGTGGCATCGATCACCCTGATGCATGCTCCTTTAGCTATCGAAGTAATGCCCTTCCACCCATTCATGATGGAAATCAATATATCAAAGTGCCTTCTTCAAAACGATCCAATGAATTCGGTCGCAACCTTTCTCAATGTCAAGCTTGAGAAAGAACCGACTATCCTTGGTGTCTATGCAAGCAGTTGTTAATCTTGGATCACCCTGCCTGGTAGAAAACCTCTCGCTCGTTCTCTACCAATCACCCTTGCTAGCATAGTCTTCATCCTCTCGAAGATGATTTGGTAATAACTTTATAAATGCGGTTACAAAGTGTGATTAACCTATAATCAAAGGTATCATTCCTTCCAACAATCTTTGGGATAAGAACAACGTGAGACTTGTTACCTTGTTTTACAAGCTTTCCGGATTCAAAAGCCATCAGGTTCAGAAGCCTTATTCATTCATTTAAAAACTCTGGTCGACATATTCCGGAACACCCTTCTTATAATTTTAGGAGACTTCTTATCCTCAAATTTTGATATGGATTCTCTCAGCTCTGGGATGAAATTATTAAAGATGCTCTTCATTATAGAAAAGGAAAAACCCCGTCAACAACCAAAACAAAAAGATTTTCCTTTCAAGAAAGGTATATCAAAATACCCTCGACACTAAGAGGGCATTTGTAGACGTTAGAATTGTGGAGTTCTAAAACTAAAACTCTCCTTTTTGATGAAATGAAAATTGTATTTATCAAACAAATGATTTTGATTTCAGAATCAAATGCTCATTCTTAAATCAAACTTCAGAATTGCTATTCTACCTAAGGGCTGCGAATTGTGTTTCTAAAATTTTAGAATTTTTTTTTTAACCTAAGATGCATGTCATGATTGGTTTTAATTTGTCAATTTTATAATTTTAATTCCTATTTTACAAACACGTTCCAATTCTGGAATTAAAATTTCAACCTATCAAATACAAGGAAAACAAGAATCTGAAGTTTTCATTTCAATTACAGTTTGGTGAAATTTTGTTTATAGAATTTTAATTCTTCAAGTTTGTCTAATGCCCACTAAATTAAGTATGAGGTACGGAACACTTTTAACGGCTGGCACTCTACCCGTGTCCAATACTTAACAGTCTGTCAATATTGGAACCATATATTGAAATGTGAAAAACAAGTCAGTCCTCACAATCATGAAAAAATGTGTTTTCTAAAAAAACGCTAAGAAATAAAAAACACAAAAAATGAGTATAATACTGTTATAATAAGCATATAATATGGGTATTACATGGGATATGGATATCATACACGTATAATATGGGTATTTTTATTATTTTTATTTTTAATATTTTCTTAGATTGATTAAATGTTTTAAATTTTTTAAAAATTTGTCGAGATTTTCTCAACATATACAACTTTACCGTATTATACTCAAAAAATGTCTCACCATAAAATACCCGTACATATTTTTTGTGACAATGCTTGTAAGTCACAAAATTGTGTTTTCATTCTTTATCAAGAAAAAGGCGAAAGTTTGCGAATCTTATGGGCTTTCGACTGAGGTCTATGAGGAATTAAATCTTTCTTGATGTAAACTAGATCTGCTCTTGTGAAGTTTTTGGCCAAAAACTTATCGATTTTGAGGTTACTGTTACTAGATTGTAAATTACTTATTAGGTTTTCTTTTGATGTATGAATTTCAAGAAATAAGGGTATAAGATCTACAAGGACAGAGCAGTTCATGTTTTTTTAAATGTCCGGCTTGGGTAGGATCAAATTAGAATGCTGCAATTTATAAAGGTTCAGTACTCTAACCTCTGCCCATTTGATAGCTAGCTAAGGGTTTTGCCGTTGTCAACACAAATTACGACAGACAACATATGCACAAACTTCAGAGGTAGTATGATATTTGGCACTGATGTCACATGTACATACTTATACTACAATTCAGACAACGAAAATCTTTCATAAAATACCATATACCATTTTAGACAGCAAACACGTAAGAGAGGAAGGTTTCCAAAATATTTCCAATAAACTTAGAGCCAATAAACTTAGAGCATGCAACAAGACTCCAAATTCCAGCAAGATTATCTGTGGAGATATCTCCCTCATCTCGGCAAGAGTCAACAGATTCAGAGATAATGCTCCACGGTCGACTTCAACAACTTGCCTTGACCGATAAGAAGCAAGGCACCATCGTAATTGAGTTGTTTTATTAGAGAGAGAGGGAGAAACAAGGTCAACGTTTTGACTGTGCAATCTTAGTTTCTGCTTCAACCAGTGTTAGATTTCCTTCAAGCCAATCAAAAACCAGTGGTAGATTTCCTTCAAGCCAATCAAAACGTGCAATAGGAGCAAAGATTCCCATGCACCATAAGCCGAACACAATTAATTATTGAACAGCTGGGAATGAGAAATCTCCCCGCAGATGATCAGTACTCCACAGAAGAAACTAAACGCTACGGAGAAGACGGAGATCCACATAATGGCCATCAACACCCACATCATACGCCGCTGCCTAACTGTTATGGCATTGGTGAAGAGCAAGATGATGATGACCAAAGAAGCAAATATTGCCACCGTGTTAGCTATCAGAAACCACTAGAAGGCACGAACGTCACTATTGATTGCAGTCCCCGCGACATGCGGATTTTCAGCGGACTGCTCAACGGGCACTGCGGCGGTGCTGGAGTCTGCCGATCCAGTTTTGTCATCCTGCCGGAAGCCACAGGAAGGGCTGAGGGTGGCCTGGTAAGTGAGCGTTGCTATCAGCACGCTCACAACCATCATGGGACCTGGCTTCTCGCCCAGTTCATCGTCTCTTTGTTTCCCAAGTTGCTTCACCTTCGTCTTTTTATGTCTCCTAAGTGGTCTTGATAGAAAATATCTTTTCTGGCCTGGTGGCTAATAATGGATGTTGTTGCTTTCGCGATCTTCGGGTGTGAGAAGAGATTGGCCTTCCACATTCCTGGACAATACATTGTTAGTGTGGCTGCCTGTTCCCTGCTCGATGCAGCTACATGGAAGAATTCTTGATCTGGCGAGCAGCCAGCCGACGATGCTGTCAGACGGATGGCGAGGGAGAAACCCCTTTTCATAACCCATGCATAAATCTATCGGGCGACCCCAAACCAAAAAAAATAAAAAACAAAAATAAAAAAAAAAATATTTTTTGGAATGCGAGAGAGAAAACCGGCTTGTTCCTATCTGTGGTTTGTGTATGTTTGTTGGCAGCGGACGATAGAGAAAGTCACACTGCTAGGAAAACCCGTTATGGAATACTCTTCAATGCTAGTATTCAAGCCGTAGTGAACTATTGTTCAAGGAAACCATCTGCCAGCCAAAGAGGAGAGAGTTACCTCGGAATTCTTGCCGGTTGTTGTCAACTACTCCGAGATGCTTTGGCTGCCATCGTTCCTGTTGATACCATCTCTATCCATGCACTTCCCTTGAGATTGAAGAAAGAAGAAGGAGAAGAGATTGAAAACATTCAAAGCTTTCAAAACTTGGTTCGGAAGCTTATATATTTGATTGTCACTGGACCAAATATTACTTATGTTGTCAATCTCATAAGTTAACTTATGCACAACCCTAAGTCAAGGCATCTTGAAGCTGCTCACTGAATTCTAAGATACTTAAAAGACTGCTAGACAAGGGATCTTGATGATGGGACCAGAAAATAGATGCAATTGGATACTATGACACTGATTGAGCATTTGATCCAAATAATCGAAAATTTACATCAGGATATTGTGTTTTTGTTTGAGGAAACTTGGTGACTTGGAAAAGCAAAAAGTTGTAGCCCTATGAAGTGCAAAGGACGGATACAGAGTCATGACTTCGCGTACATGTGAGTTGATATGGATAAAAGCATTATTGAAAGATGTGAAAATTGAAATGAACAATCTATAAAGCTAATGTGCGACAACATGACAACAATCCATATTGGAGCAAATATTGTCTTTCATGAACGAACCAAACATATCGAAGTTGATTGTCATTCTATTAGAGAAAAAACACAAGATGGAATCATTCAGACACCACACGTCAGAAGCGAATTTCAACTTGCTGACATCTTTATGAAACCCCTTGAAAGAGATTGCCATTCATACGTTGTGCGCAAGTTGGGGCAAATTGACATCTGCTCGCCAACTTGAAGGGGAGATTGTTGGTGGTATAGAGAGAAAGTAAAAGATAATCAAGAAAATCCACCGTCTTTGGGAGGAGATAGGATATAAATCTAGTGAATTATCTCCACAGCTATTATCAGAATCTACCAAATCTAACGATTTTTTGTTAAGACGGTTCTGATAGATTTCTTATGAATTGTTTCCATCTTGAGCTGATGCATTCGAGACTTTATAAGTTGTTTTCCCCTATTGTAAGCTTAACACATAAAAGAAAGAAGAATAAAGCCTTTCTTTTCTCTCGTGGATGTAGGCAAATCAACCGAACCACATAAATCCTTTGTTCTTTCATCCATATTTTTCTGTTCTTTCCTCTGTGTTTTCTAACACATATATTCATTTTACATATCCATAATCCTCTGCATAGTAACTATAAAACATTTAAAACATTAAGTATGGCCTGGATTCTTCGGACTGTGAGGGGAATAAAAAACATTTTTCACGCTTTCTTTTGGCAAAAGATTAGAGAATGCAAAAACAAACTTTTACAAAGATGAAAATTTGTTTCAATAGAAAAACATTCAATTCAATCACCAACCGGATTCACTCACATCCAAATTGCTTACTGATAGGTCTTCTAAAGTCTAAGCTTCTTGTGTTTCTGAGCCTCGAAAAAAATGGTTCAAATTTGGATTCAACCAATACTAGTGCATGTGTTCTTTAAAGGCATCCAACTTTCAAGCCTTTCCACACCAAAAGTTCCTGAGTTATTTTATAAATGATGAGGAAATTCAGATTCATTGTTTAACATATCATCCGATTTAATGAGGATTGCGTAATTGCAATCATACTTCGGAACTGCATTTCTAAAGTCAAGTCCAGATTTCCTAGGTATAAGATTCAATATTTATCTGTAATTGGGTAAGATCCTTCTCTGATCTTATACTTGATTTCAGATTTGCTTGCCGAGTCAGAGTTCATCGATGTATAGATTATTTTTTCCTAATTTTCAGATCTTAATCATAGAATATTTTCAACCCATTGACTATTGTCCTATAAAGAACCCGAGGGAAGTTTGCCCCATGGGTAGTAAATTAACAAGCCCAAGCAAACCTCGGCCATCCACCATGTCATGTAAGAACAACACTATGAGAAAGTTCATTTCTCAAGATGCAGGCGGCAGGATTTGGAACCTTCTTGATACTCTTAATCAGTTCTTGCACCCATTGAGATAAAGCTAATAAACGAAGGTTGATCCAGACTGCTGTTGGACTTAAACGAGGAAAAAAGATGGCAATATCAACTTTGGAATACATGTTTGTAAAATACATATTCTAAGAAATACCGTATTCTTATTTAAGTAAACACGGTGTGACAACGGATGTTAATGTCTCAAACAGTAAAATATGTCTTTGTGGAAAGACTAATATATAAAGGCAGTTCCAACAAATTACTTAAAGATATTGTACGTAGTTTGTTCTGTTCATATTTAACTCTATTTACCCCAATAGCATACATATCAAAATGAGGCCTGAAACACATATTTGTTTATTTTCGATAAGTTTCTACATTTGGATATTTCTGATAATTCTTGATGTTATTGTTAACATAATCTTATGGGCAACACAGCTAAAAAGTGCTTAAATTTCAATTCTAATCCTTCTTTTTTTTTTTTAATGACCAAGTTGAGTTAACAATAACCTTTGGAGACCTCTCATATCCACATCTTTTATATAACAGCTTAAATATGTTATAAGACTTTTAAAAGTTATGTATGGACATAAAAGATTTATATTATCTACAAGATTTTTTATTTTTGTTTGTATATATATGGACAAAAAAGATTAATTTGGTTGGGGGAAATCTAAAATTAAAATATGAATGAAAGGAAGATGCATCATGGGGGGTTAAAATGTCACACATAAAATCAAAGTAGATTTGCATCAGTTATGGAAGGACATGCAGGCCCCACTAAAGCAACCAAAAAAGAAGATAGTTTCACCTCATTTCTAAGTATAAATAGGTGCTCATGGTGGAGGCTATGACAATCATGGGAAGACAACGAGTTACTTTGATTTTTAATCATGGCTTTATTAGACGTTTCGGTGTTTATGAATCACTATGCAAGCCCCATGAAAGCAACCAAAAAAGAAGATAGTTTCACCTTCATTTTTAAGTATAAATAGGTGCTCATGGTGGAGGCTATGACAATCATGGGAAGACAACGAGTTACTTTGATTTTTAATCATGGCTTTATTAGACGTTTCGGTGTTTATGAATCACTATGCAGGCCCCATGAAAGCAACCAAAAAAGAAGATAGTTTCACCTTCATTTCTAAGTATAAATAGGTGCTCATGGTGGAGGCTATGACAATCATGGGAAGACAACGAACGAGTTACTTTGATTTTTAATCATGGCTTTATCAGACGTTTCGGTGTTTATGAATCACTTGATCCCAAACCGAGAGGCCCTATGACCCGAAGGTTAAATAGGATGATATATACACTTTTGATGTCTTAACCTAGAAAGTTGAAAGTATAGGCTCTCTCTCTCTCTCTCTCTCTCTCTCTCTCTCTCTCTCTCTCTCTCTCTCTCTCATTTGGAAGCCTTTAACTTCAATATTGTTTTATGCATTCTTTTCTATCAAAATAGTTGAATTAAAGTTCGATAAGAAACGAGAGGCTATTAGATTCTGAAGGTTAGTAGATGGTAGATGATGACGAGGGCGAACAATTACATCTTGAATTGGTCCTATGACAGGAAGTCATAGAGCAGCAGCTGCCTGAGGGGTACACTGAAGTTCATCCTTGATATTCAGGTTGTCCCCTTAAGTGTCCGTGAATCTATGAATGTATTGTGATCTCGTTCTGCATACTTTGTGAACTGAAATGCCAATTATCATAAATCTTATGCTTAGTGCCACAGTTAAAACTGTAAACATGATCCGAAGCGTGACTTGAATTAGGTCTGAACAGTGTACTTGAGAGTTATCCATTCACATTTGGGGATCATCTTCTTCTTCGGCTTTATAGAGAAGTAGAATTGAAATTGTAGTAGGAAACCAACTGTAAAGGATAAAAGGAAAATTGCATTTCAAAGGAACTGTTTTTATTACCCTTCAGCTTAGTTGCCAATGAACTCAATTAAACAGATTGAAAGCAAAAGGCGTCTATCAGTTGCGTGGAAAAGTTTCCGCCTGTTTTCTCAGCGATACTAATACAAATTATCTTCCATGTAGGTCGGCAGATCCATGAAAAAATCATCTGTACTGAGTTTGAAACTGAGCTGTATGTTAGTTGTTGTTTGTAACCAGTGTTCATTTCCGGCACCGCCGTCCATTGGTTCACGTTGGACTCCGAGCGTTGGTCGCCGCTGGCAGAAAGTGATGCAAAGGTCTCCTCATCCAAAGGGGAACTGGCGCCTTCATCGTGCTGTTTTGAGCTTTGATTCCCTTCTGCAAGCTGGTCCGCTTCTTGTAAATTCGGCACAGAACCCAATCATCCAGCTACAACGGCAGCAAACGTATTCTCCAGTCAGTGATAATTATAGCCTCCTAATTAAGCTTCATCACAGATGAAATATACAAGTTCTTTTTCAATAAATTGGTTCGATTCTAAGTATGGTTTTATTAAATCTTACAAAATAAACATACATGTTTACTTTATTATAAGTTGCAATTGTTCATTTGTCAAACTTATTATATGGGGAAACCACACTTCAATTGAGCTAACCTGAGAGTCACAAAACTATACAGTGATGTGCAAAATTTAGACATTTAGCAGAACAACCCATTAGGAAAAGATTGGTGTTCGTGGTGCGGCACATACAATGCCAGGTTATAACTTGAATCTCAAGTGAAAGAAGTGCAGAAGGGTGGTCACTTACGCAGGGGGTTGCTTTCTTTTGTGGGAGGCAGCCATTGTCATCTAGGAGGAGCTGGTATTCGTGCATGATCCAGTTGGTCTTGCTCCCGTTTGGAGGCTTTCCTACATAACAAACTAGCGCCTTCTTGGTGCCCACTTTGTTGCTGTCGACCACGATGGTCTTGTTGGTGCCAGTAGCCTTCCAGAAGCCGGATCCGGCCCCCCTGTTGAGCCTCAACCCATTGGGGAACTTTCGGTCCCTCTGACTGAAAAAATACAACTCGTTGTCGCCGAAAAAAGCCTTGCCTGCAACACCCAAATCAGCCCACTTATAAAGAAATCAGAACCAGTGGTTACAGGAAGGAAGAGGCAGTAGAGAAGAAGAGGAAGGCTGCAGAAGCGAGGGAGGAAGGAAATGAGTGGTGGGTGTGAGGAACGCACCGGGCAGGTCCCATGGGTCGTGTCTGTAGAGGTGGACGTCTGCAATGACGTTGGAGGAACGTTGGAGGAGAAGCTGAGACCGGACGTCTTGGGGAGGAGGTATTGGACCAGTAGCTCCTCATCGGTGGGGTGAAACCTGAACCCCGGTGGGAGGTATATCTGATCCCCTGTTCCTTCCATGCTCATACAACGCAAAGAGATAGAGAGTTAGATGGTATTGAAGCTACTGCTAGACAGAGGAAGAGAGGGAGAGAGGGATTAGCGCTCGGCCTCTGAGGAAGGTCGATCGATTCTAATTCATTTTATAGATCAAGAAAAAGAGAAAGAGAGAGACTTGGGAAGAAGTTGAAGCCCCTGGCGCGTGCATCTGGATTCTGGCGATCATGCTTCTGATCTCTTTTTTTTGTATTGCATCATACTCTCGCCCTTCACTCCTTCCTGGCCTACAGTGCAAACATCAACCTGGAACCCACAATCGAAGCTATTTACTTACAAATCTCTTTTGTGTATATAGTTGCAAACCTTTATTCAGTTTCCAAATTGCTCTTTTAGTAAATAGGTTTTGTAATGGTCACTGCATATGCACAAAAGGGTTTGCAACATCAACTATCTTTTGTACAACAACTCTTTTGTTTATATGCAAAAGATGTACTACAATTCTTATTATACGGAGAAATGGATATTTGAGGAAGAAGCAGAGGAAAAGTGGAGATATGAGGTAGAAACAAATAATGTGGGCGTGGATATTTTTGACCTCGGGAAAAACTGCATGATCTTCATTCTAAAATGCATATATTGGATCCAAATTGCATTATATTTTCTTCATTTCATGGCCTTCAATTTTTTTTTCTCCATTCAAATTGTAGATTTTTTTCCTCTCTAAATCTATTTGCTCTAAGTCTCTAATACGTACCTACTTCGTCTCTTTGTTGCACATCTTTTGCATATACACAAAAGAGGAGTTGTACAAAAGATGGTTGATGTTGCAAACTCTTTTGTGTATATGCAGTGACCATTACAAAAACTATTTACTAAAAGAGCAATTTGGAAACTGAATAAATGTTTGCAACTATATACACAAAAGAGTTTTGTAAGTAAATAGCTTCGATTGTGGGTTCCAGGTTGATGTTTGCACTGTAGGCCAGGAAGGAGGGAAGGGCTAGTGTATGATGCAATACGTTACCATGTAGTGAGCGGCTTTCTAATAATCATCAAATAGTAGATGTTACTTGTTAAATATCTAGGGACACAGACTTTCATATCCATCCTTCCCTTTTATAGAATGTCATCTATTGGAGTGAATGAATATCAAATTTAAGCATTGAATATCAAAAATAAACAATGTTTTAGATCATATGATAACGGAGCATTTGTTACAGAGTATTTTATAGGGTCTCAAACAAAGGCGGCTTAATTATCTAAGAAGAAGGACACGGGGCGATTAAGAACTAAAAACGGAGGATTTTTTACAGTGCGATAGATAGAAACGAGTCCAATCTAAGTGAGCAACTTGGGGGAGAAATACAAGTAAGCAAAAAGCAAAAATAAAAGAATTTCCCCGGATATGTGTTGTTATCATGATTAAGTAAGGCTGAATTGAAGCCTGAAAAGTGGAAGTTGCTAGTGAGGATCGACGTTTTGTTCAACAGGTTGTTTGTGAAGGGCATCTGAGGTTTCGTAAATGCTGTGAAGAGAACTTTCACTCTCCAGAACAAGGGCCAATACTTAAGGTTCCCAAAAAAGCGGGGGGAGTGTGAAGACGCTTATGCCAGTGAGAGCATGAAACAAAAAGTTCAACGTAAAAGGGAGGATATTTCTTTTCCTGAGGCCATTCAAGTTGAGATACTGGGAGAGGAAATGACTTTGGAAGCCAATAGAGGCAATAAACAGGAGAACGGTATTAAAAGCATCCAATCGCGGAAGACTAAGAAGATAACTAAGTCGACAAGTAAAATTGGGGTGAAGGAGGCCGAGGGGGGCCTTTGGGCAACCATTGGGAAGGGTGGAGGATAAAAATTTGCTGAGGAATCTGCTTTCGAGCACAAACGGGGAAGAGGTGAGTTGGAGTTTTCACCAGAAAAAAAGAAAAAAGGTAACTACCAAACCCTCAAAGACAGGATTTGATGAAAATCATGTAGGTTGTCCACTCTAAAATGATCACACTACAGAGATTAAGCTACAAAAATAGAAGCGTTTTCAAAAGTTCTAAATACCTTTTAAAGGAGGGGAGAAAAAGAAAAAGAAGAAAATAAATGAGTTTTCTTAGATGAAAGTTTCGATGGGTATGCCTTCGATGATTCGTATTAAAGCCTTGTATACGAGGGTTGTTGGAAGATAACTGTTTTCACATGCACACGCATAAGTGCACATACACACATATACATACATTGCTGAGGGCATGACAGTCTAATTCAAGTTTCAATAACCGTATTTGCTGTAATTAATTAAAACCAACTTTCTAAATAGAAAGCTCTAGGCCATGCTACATAAAGGGCTGATTGCAACATGGCATTTTGTGTTTCCAGAAAACGTTAGAGACTGAAGATTAAGATCCAAAAACAAAACAAAACAGGTGCCTAAAATGGCCAGAAGACACCCGACGAACAAAGTTTGTAAAATCAATTAAACACATTTTCTTATAAAGAGAAAAATGGAAAGGTTAAAAATGAAAAACTACTTTAAAAAAAGAAAAAAACTAAAATGGCCTTGTGACCGTCAACGTTCAGCGTCCTCAATTAAATTTTTCAGCTCGATTTGAGGGTCCCTTTAATTACTTGAGCACATGTCATGAGGGGTGGGGGGCTCAGGGGCAACCAGGGCCCCCCATGGGCCATGCCCTCCCCTCAGTATGCATTTTGATTGTAAGACTCGTTCAAACATGTAGGTTTGGTTTGTGATTGCAGGAAACCGAAGAATACGAACTCAGTCTTATTAGTTCAATCTTTTGAGTTCCCTTTCCCCCCTCAAAAAAAAAAAAGAAAAAAGAATTGGAACAAATATTTCAGAAATTTGTTGAGTACAACTACTGAACCCTTTAGAAACTGATCGTATAACTAAACAGAAAAGGCAGAAACCTGGATTTGCGATGAGCTATACAAATCATTTTTTGAGCTCGAAGTGGCTCTACACACACATATATATATATATATATATATATATATATATATATATATATATAT